>UESW01002780.1:141986-161319 GCA_900491605.1 Calamus simplicifolius | reverse complement strand
TTGGCCTTTAGTGCCAAGCTGGCCTCGGGCTTGAGTGCCGATGGTACATCGGGCTTTGAGACGCTAACGCGAGGTTGGTCTTGAATGCCGATGCAGAGTTGGTCTTCCCTACATGACATTTTTAAGTATCAATGAAGAAATAGTCAAGTGCAGTGTACTGAGCTCTTGCGACACCCCTGTTTTTGTTCTGCAGACTTGAGTACTTTCGCTCGCTTGTAGTCTACCCCCCAGGAAATCAAGTTGGTTGGAGTGGAGGTATCGCTACCCATACTGGGCCTTCCTCTGCGTCGCTGTCCGTAGGAGAGAAGGCTGCTTGGGCGGGAGTGATGGCTTTCTGGCTTTAAGCCGCTGATGGGTTTGATGATGGTGGACCTCTTGCTGGGGAGATTCCTGATAGGATGAGGGATGGCTGGCCTGGGCAGTGACTACAAAGCAAGTGGAAGCTTTTGCTCGCTGTTGCGTAGTCCTGAGATGTTGCCTCTGAAGCTTTTGCTTAGCTCGTTGAAGGTACCCCCAGCATAACTAGTGAAAGCTTTTCGGATTCTTGTCATCACCATCTTTACGATCCACCAATTTAATAAAAAAGGGATGAGATCTGCAAACCAGTATCACTGACCCCCCTACATGGCGCACCAATTTGTTGCTGCCAAATCACTTGTGATGAGCATTGGGTGAACTGAGGTCTCCATGGGCCTTCAGGAATGCGAAGAGGTCGCCTTCTTCCACTGAAAGCCTGCAAAAATCCCGGGCCAGTAGCTCCGGTGGGGACCCTCCGACGCTCAAGTCAGTGGTATGTAGAATAGGAGTTTTGTAATCAAGTAACGTTTCAGAGAGAGAGAGAGAGAGAGATCTTCCCTTCATGCATAGTTGGATTCAGTCGTGTAGCTTCCTATTTCACTGTTTGATCAGAGTAGTGGTGGTCGCTGCTGTGGCAATCAGAGTAATTCTTCTCTAAGAACTCCCTCATGGAGTCAGTGTTCCTCCCGGTGACATTAGCTTTCCAGGCCGAAAAGGTCCCCGAGGGATCTATCTGGCAGAGCGCAGGCACCCCTGTATAGGGATTGAAGCCGATGACGAGGGTCGAGAGGCCGAAGGGCCTTACACCGCTGATTTGGGTGTACTTCTGTTGGAGCCCGGCGATGTAGCGGGCGATGTAATTGACAGTGACGGGATCCTTCACCGTGAGTTGGTGGCTCTGGCATTCGATGCGGGCCCGGTTGATGAGGATCCGAGCGTCAGCCTTGAGCCCGGTGCAGACCCACCCGATGTGGTTGTCCAAGCTCACGATCTTCCTCACTGTTCTAGAGTCTTGGAGCTTGGGGATGGCCTTCTTCTCAATGCCGAGGACGATGGTTTCAGTGCCGCGGACGCCGACGGCTGCGTTGACCTTGCGGACGGCCCCGACGGCGTACTCCACCTGGAAAAGGTGGCCGTCGGGGGAGAAGATGGTGATGGCTCGATCGTATCGGTTCATAGCAATGGCGACTTCTTCTCTTTTTTCTCTGCTGGGGTTCTTTGGCCAAAGAGAATTCTTTAGTTCGGCCTTAGTGTGCTTCGATTTTGGCTGAGAGTGGCGATGGATTGAGAAGAGGGACTTGGCGTTGCAAGTCCTTAGGGTCTTTGCCGTCGACGATGCAGCCGACGGAGATGCAAGTTCTGACGATCTCCTTGACGTGCCGGTGAGATCCTTGGTCATGGATCTTGGACACATCACCCTTGCAATCTCGATCACGTCGTCGAGCGAGATGTTGCTATTGTACTCGATATTCTTGGTCTTCTTGCGATCACGCTCCGGTTCCTTGAGGGCCTTAATCACCAGGGCGGCGGTGGAGGGCACAACCGACACCTTGGCCTGGCGGTTCTGGATGGTGAGTTTGACCGTAACGTGGAGATCCTTCCAATCCTTTGCCGTCTCGTTGCGATGTCCTCCCCGGTCTTCTTGAGGGAGAGACCGAGGGAACCATTTTAAGGGCGAGGGAACTCACCCCTCCGACTTCGCCGCCGGTGACGCGGGCGTAGACGTCGACGACTTGTGACGGATCAAGCTCGGGCGGCATCGCGGCTCTTCTGTGCTAGGACTAGTTTGAAGGGAACCAGGAGGAGAGAGGAATCAAAGAGAGAAGAAAGAGGAGAGGGTCCTCTTCTTCTTGCTATCCGCCCCCCCCCCCCCCCGTCCTTTGAGGGCCGCTCTCTTTTTTATTCTTGCTGAGATTCGTTAGCTCTCCCGTCCCATTGTTTGTGGTGCCGATTTACAGGGGAATTCCTTGGTTTATCGGGAGGGAAGTAGGGGCGTTGCAACCGAGTCGGAGGCCCAGGCTCTCGAAGATCGTGGTCAGTTCTTGAATAAACTACCGCTATGGCTTATTAACTGGCCCCATCATAAGATCTCAGCACACCCGGTGCTCATCACAAGTTACTTGACAGCAACATATTTCAATCCTATTTTACTACACATCTTTATTGTCACCAGCATAGCATATCCCTATCTTTGAATGCACGACCATCTCGAATCTTCCAAATTAAATGCATCATTCAATAATTTGCCTACAAAAGCAGAGTAGGGCTTGGAAACGAACAAGAAGCTTCGAGTTCGATCGCAGATCCTGAAGCCAGAGTCACCTAATGCCATCGATATCGGAGAGGGTCCGGCCGAAGTCCAATGTCACCCATACCTAAAGATCCGGCCATCTGGAGGGCATATCCCAACCACCATGGCATCCACAAGCATCGCGGTTGGAAGGGGAGGGGATTGAGAGAACGGGAGGAGGAGGTCGATCGGGAGGCTGGAAGAAGAGCCGCCGGAAATTGTGCCCGGCCATTCGGCGGCCCCCTTTCGGTGCGGAGACAATGGGACTATGGACGACGGGCGCTGAACAAAGATTTATTATTTTATATTTTTAATTTTATTATTGTAGACATTAGTGGCTTTAAAGTTGTGATATATATTTTCTCTGTAAAAAATTGCGCTTATTTTTTAAATTTTTAAATTTTATTTTTATGCTCTCATCGCAAGAAATGATAACGTTGCTTGGGGTGCCGTGAAGGAGCGAAAAAAAATTAATATATCCACGTATTTTATTATCCATGAATGTTAGCTAAGCTTGGTGTTGCATTCGAGAGAGTTTACAGTGTTAGCTAATGAAGGGTGTACTTAGGCCTCCTTTGTCAAGGTTTTAGATGCGCACTTTTTTTGAGAAATAGATTTAAAATACTTTATAAAGAATTTAAAAATATTTTAAAATAATATTAGAACTAAATGCTTCAACCCTGTTTTGAAAACAATGAGAAGTTAATGTTTATAAGTTTGAATCATGAAAACAATTATATTATTATTATTAAAATATATTATATTATAGTAATATAAATAATATTAAAAATATATTAATTATAATGTTTTTGTATTATCTTATTTTATGCAACATAATTATATTATATTTATACTAATAATTTCATATAACATTTATTATAATATAATATAATTATAATAGACTATTATTATAATCATAATATTATATTATAATTAAATATTATTATATTATAATAATATTATAATGATTTATAAGTAAAATAAATTTTAATAATAATTTTGATGATTAGATAGCTAAAAGTACTATCAAAAGTTTTACCGGAAAAACTCTACTATTAAAGTTTTATGACACTAAATGGAGCCTTAGGTTGCATTTGAATGAGGCATTTTAAAATTTTATAAATTTTAAAATATAAAATTTTAAAATATAATATTTTAAAATATAAATTTAAATTTATAAAATTTTAAAATATAATATTGCACGGAGTCTCCTGCGCTGGGTGCCGCCTGAGGCTATTGTACGGGAATTCCGTCGAGCAGGGATTCTGGGTGAAATTGAATCTGTCTGCTTGGCCCACGCCACCATCTCTTCCGATTCTCTGACCCTACTGCAAAAGAGCTTGTT
The DNA here is from genome assembly GCA_900491605.1 of Calamus simplicifolius. Lineage (NCBI taxonomy): Eukaryota > Viridiplantae > Streptophyta > Magnoliopsida > Arecales > Arecaceae > Calamus > Calamus simplicifolius. The sequence goes on along the minus strand of UESW01002780.1, from coordinate 157,387 downwards.
CTTCGTAGGCCATAGATGGCCATGGTCAGCTGATAGCCTTGGAGGACTGGCTCCTCAGTTTGTTCCTTCGGAAGGCTCACTGGCCTCTGCTCTTGTTTGGATCAGACTGCCTCTGCTTCCAATTGAGTATTGGTCAGAGGAGATCATCAGCTCCATCCTCTCGTTGCCGATGGGTTCCAGTTCATAGATGCAGCGACTAGGGAAGGAAGAGGGGGGGGGGTTTGCTCGTGCTTGTGTCAGGTGGACCTGAGCAAACCTGAGGCCGAGAGCGAGAGTGAGATGCTCTGCTTCGGCGTTCTGGCAGCAGTTCGTTTATGAACACTTGGATGGTATTTGTGCTGCTTGCGGATTGGTGCACCCGACTGGCAATTGTCCTCCTTCCCCACTGGTGTTCCCTCCCCTGAAAGCCTGGTGTTTGGGCCGTGGATGGCTGCCCTTCGTCGGCGGCGCTCCCCTCGGATGGTGCTTCTACTTCTAAGGTCCAGCAGGCTTCGGCTGTTTCTTTTGATGGATGGCAGTATCCGAAGAAGCTGGCTGGTGGCAGTCTGGGAGGAGGTCTGCTGCGTTGGGGACTGGTGGCCCTTGCCCTGAGCAGTTGCTTTCTGAAGGCAGCCGAAAGTCGCAGTCGGGGAGCCTCAAGGGTCTGGCTGTGCTGGGCCTTGTGTTTCAGAGGGGGGCTCTCCTGTGATGCCGGATTCACTGATGGCTGAGAAGGCTGACACTGTGTCTGGAACTGTTGAGCCGGATTCATTGAAGGGGAGTGTCATGCCAGTTCCAGCCGAGACTATGCCTGGGTCTGAAACCCATCTGAAGCAAACTTCTGGGACTGCAGTGGTTAACCCTTTTACTCTTCTAGGCTCTAACAAATGGGCTGGAAGGCCGAGGGGTCGAAAAGAAGCTAATCCGGCCCCACTTAAGCGGGCCCGGCCTGTTGAAGCTCTGGCCCCTAGAGTTGTATCCAATGCCTCGAAAGGAAAAGGGAAAGTTTCTGCAAAAGTGCGGTACACTCCTCTTTCACTTTCTCAGCGCCCATGGTTGAACTAAATGAGCCTGTTCCCTTCCTAGGTAACGAACCTAAGGCTAATTGGACTTTGGAGGGTCCTGTCTCAGTTGGTCCCGCTGAGACCCCTCAGCCGATGAAGGAGGAGAGCCGGTCCCATGACTCTGTTGTTTCTTTACTTAAGAAGGCCATTCAGTCAAAGGCCACAGTGGAAGATATGGATAGTTTGGATCAGCATCCCTTGGAGGGAGTGATCCCTGTAAGTTGCTCACTTGATGTGGAGATGTCAGGGGAAGTGGTGCCCCCCCCCCCCCTTTCTAAATGAAAATCCATTATATGGAATGTTAGAGGAGCCTGAAACCTTCGTTTCGCTCCTCTTTTGGAGGCTGATGCAGCTTCATTCTTGTGATATTTGTGTCTTGTTGGAGACTCGTTTGTCTGGTGACAGTCTGGCTTATGTTAGAAGACAGATATCAAGATCCTGGTCTTCTTATGCTATTGAGTCTCAGGGTCTATCTGGAGGCATCATGGTGTTGTGGAGGTCTGCTGATATTAGGGTTGATGCTTTTCACCTCTGTGGTCAGCAGGTTGCCCTGGTTATTTCAAAGGTTCGTCGGCCCCGTGGCTTCTTTCAGGTGTTTATGCCAGTACGAATTTTCGGATTCGCAGGGTTCTTTGGGATGAGATCCTGTCCTTGCTTTCTTAGGGCATTCCTGCCCTGTGTGCTGGTGATTTTAATTGTATTGTGGAGGCTAATGAGAAGAGAGGGGTAGGCAGTTTGCAGAGAATGCTGGCATTTCTGAGTTTTGGACTTTCATAGCCTCTGCTAATCTGCTGGATTGGGATTCCAGGGTGCCCAATTTACCTGGTGCAATAACCGTCATGGCTCTGCTAGAGTGTCGGAATGGTTGGACAGGGTCTTAGCCACGGCCAATTGGATTCAGTCCTTTCCTTCTACCATTGTCACACATCTTTCCAGGATCGCCTCTGATCATTACCCAATCTTAATAACTACTGATGCAGCTGTTCAGAGAACGGGTCAGTTTAAATTTGAGAAATTTGGACTTCTTATTCTGCAGCCGGTCCTTAATTTCTCAAATCTGGCACACTCCAGTTAGAGGGAATGCTACTTATAGACTATCTCGGCGTCTTGAGCTGGCAAGGCACCGATTGTCTAGATGGAATAGAGAAGAGGTCGGTGACATTTTTAGGCAAATTGAGCAGATTGAGAACACTATTGCTGCTCTCCAGACAAAGAAGATCGGCTTGGCTGTCTTCCTGATTCTGACCTTACTGTTCTCCGGTCCAGCCTAGCTATCCACCACTCTCTCCTTCGGCAGCAGGAGATCTTCTGGAAGCAGAGGTCCCGTATTCAGTGGATCAAGGAGGGTGATAGAACATTAGATTTTTTCATCAGCTACATTAAAGCGCCGTGCGGCGAACCGGATTCGGCGACTTGTTGATGAGGAGGGTACTGTCCAGGACAACATTGAGGTCATTAGGGACCAGCTTGTTCAGTTCTTTCGCTCTCGGTGGACTGAGATCTCGGGGGCCGGGCTCCCTGTGTGTTCTGTTCCTACCCCCTCTAAAGTCACTGAGGCTGAGAACGACTGTCTTACTAGGCAGTTTCTTCTGAGGAGATTCGGGAGGCTTTATAGAACCTTGGCCCTGATAAGGCTCCGGGTCCTGATGGGTTCCCCCCTTCTTCTTTCGTTACTATTGGGCTATTGTGAGACAGGATGTTATGCATGCTATCAGCTTGTCTTTCAGGCCAACTCTCTCCCCCCTGATTGGAATCGGACTCTTATATCCCTGGTGCCAAAACGGTCTGACGCTTCCAAGCCTCAGCACTTCGCCCTATCAGTCTCTGCACCACCCTATATAAGATTTGTGCTCGCCTCCTAGTTTCTCGGCTGAGAGCTATTCCTCGCATTATTTCTCCTGAGCAGGGGGCTTTTCTCAGAGGACGGTGCATTTCAGACAATGTCCTTTAGCTCAAGAGGTAATGCATGACCTCCATAGAGCTCCTACTCGTCACTGTTTGATGGCTATTAAGATGGATATGGAAAGAGCTTATGATAGAGTGAGTTGGGAATTCCTTTTCAGGGCTCTTCAGGAGTTTGGGTTTGCTGAGCCTTTATTGACTGGATCAGGACTGCATTCAGCGGCCGGCATTCTCTATCATAATTAATGGGGGCCAGACGGACTACTTCCATTTTGTAGTTGGTCTCAGGCTGGGCTGTCCCCTCTCTCCTTTCCTCTTCATCCTGTCAGCAGATGCTCTTTCTAGGGCTCTTCATCAGGCTCAACAGGCCTCTGCTATTGCTCCCTACAGGGTGGGTCCCCAAGGGCCTTCACTATCTCACCTGCTATTTGCTGATGACTGTATCTTACTGGGGAGGGCCACTATTAGTAATGCTACTGCTTTTGCTTCAGTGATTCAGTCTTACTGTAGGGCTTCTGGACAGAAAGTGAATCTTGACAAATCCATGATTTGTTTCAGTCCGAAGACCAACTCTTCTTTGAGGCAGACCATCAAGCGAATTTTGGGGATCTCAGCTCAGGCTCATAGGCTTTCCTATCTGGGCATTCCTATTACGGGGAGACGACTGGTGTTCTGACTTCCTTCAGCTTGAGCGCCGTGTCGTGAGTTTGGATGGATGGCAGGTCACTGGGTTATCTATGATGGCCAGGCTTACCCTCATTCGCTCTGTGCTTACTTCTCTTCCTCTATATCCTATCTAATGCAGCCATTCCGGTGACTTGCTTGAGGCGGATGGAGAGATGGTTTAGAGACTTCCTTTGGGGATAGACGCAGGATGGTCATGGGATCCATCTGGTGGCCTGGGATGTCGTTTGTATGCCGATTTCAGAGGGAGGGCTTGGGATCCAGTCCCTTACTGTGAGAAGAGAGGCGTTGACTGCTCGGCACGGAACAAGATTTTTGCTTAATCCAGACTGCTTGTGGAGCTCGTTCATGCGTGCTAAGTATGGTGAGTGGACAACTTACACACCTCCCCAGCCTACTCGTGCCTACTCTATTTTCTGGAAAGAGGTGTGTTGTCATGCACCGGCTATGCTTTCTCGTGTCTCGTGGATGATTGGTGATGGTGCTTCTGTTGATGTGATTAGGGATACGTGGATGGCTGATCTTCCACTATCCCGATGGCCTACCTTCGTGAGCATTGACCTGGCTAGTGGTATGAGAGTCACTGACTTAATTGCTCAGGATCGCACTGGATGGCATACCTCCCGTGTCACCTCTCTCTTCGGGCTGGAGCTTTCTCAGCGTATTCTTTCCATCCCTCTCACATTGGATTGTGCTTCGGACTTCAGACTTTGGAGGAGATCCTATACGACTCGTGCTCCGATTGGGGATCTTATTCAGGAGTATAGGCCAGTCTAGGCAAAAGCTGGAAGCCTCCTGGATTTGGAAGCTTCCCGCTCACCATAGGGTGCGGCTGTTCATTTGGAAGCTGGCTGGGACTGCCTCCCTACTTGTTCACTTCTCTCGGGTAGGGGTATGGCAATCCAGCCTATGTGCCCTTTTTGTGGGCTGAAGGAGGAGACTGCTGATCATGCTATTTTCACCTATGATAGAGTCAGACCGGTCTGGCAGATAGCTGGTTATCATCATTGGAATGATAGTAATGGCCCTTGTCGTACTTCTTTTCTGAGGATGATCAGGCAGGACGTGCAGAGAGGTATACGTCGGTTGAGCTCTTCGACTGCTTATATAGCTTATCAGGTCTGGCTGTCTCGGAATAGGAAGATTTTTTCTGACATAAGTGACCCTCCTCATAAGATTCTCAGGACTGCTTTGTCACTCTCTGCTGAGTACTTGCTCCACCAGCCACGCCTTGATGCTGACAGACCTAGCATCTGGGATTCCCCTGCTGCCCTGGCAGCGCACCGTCGTACGGTCTTCGTCTCCTGGGAACCCCCTCCACTAGGATCTGTCAAAATCAACTTTGATGGCAGTGTTCAAAGTCGTCTGGCTGGGTCGGCTTTTGTGATCCGTGACTCGAGTGGGTCGATGATTGCGGCTGGTGGTTTTGGCTCTCTTGACCTATCAATTCCGCTTGCTGAGTTATATGCGGCATAGGCTGGTATATCTTATGCTATCCGCAGTCTGGGTATTCACGTTTTATTATTGAGGGGGTTCTACTACAGTGGTGCGCTGGCTCCGGCAGGAAATGGGCAACCCTATGCCTCCTAACCCTTTGTTATGTGACATCAGCTTTATGCTCCATCAGGCTTCTGGTGTCCAGGTCCGACATATCTACGGGAAGCTAACTCAGCGGCTGATTGGGTAGCTGCCCGGGTGGCTCATCATTCTGGTCCTTGGTACTGGAAACTGGGTGATTTATATCCTATGGGTTTACTTCAGATTTTGTACTCAGATATATCGGGCTTGACTCATACTAGACTAGTGTGATCGCCCGTTTGTAACCAAAAAAAAAAAGTTTTACTGATCAAAACTCTACTATTAAAGTTTTATGACACTAAATGGAGCCTTAGGTTGCATTTGAATGAGGCATTTTAAAAATTTATATTTTAAAATATAATATTTTATATTTTAAAATATAATATTTTAAATTTTAAATTTTTATAAATTCTTTATTTGAATAATTCACTCTAAAAATAGAATTTGGTCCTTAAAAAAAGTCTCAATGATATACATTCCATTCCATGAATCATGAACAATTTGATCAACTGTCACCTGAACCTACCTTTTAACCTCAAGGACTTAAACAATCGTCACATCCTTTCTAAATATGTAGATCCATTAGAGGATTTCTTTTAATTATGCAGTTCAAACCCTAATTTACATAAATCATAATATCCAAGATCTTAGAATAAAATGATTTTCATAATAAATCTTAAATTAAAAAAGTGTACCTTGATCTATTAAAATTTCTTATTTTGTTAACAAGAAACTGCATAGAGATTAATCAATTATAGAAAGATTGAGTTTCTTCCTCTTTTTCCTTTTACTTCTCTTTTCTATTTTGATGGTAAAACATATCATATATAGGATTATCAGAAAATAACTTTCCAAAATGAACAAATAGAAAATTAGCTATTATTTTTATAAACTATTGTTATCATTTAAATTTAAATAAATGATAAAATTAGTTATCATAATTATCATTTAAATTAAATAAATAATAAATAGTTGTACGCTCATGTGGGCCACAAAAGAGAAAAGCTAACATTTTTTCACTTGGCCATGTGATATATTGAGTATACTGGTTTAATAAACAAATATAATATGCATAACAGAAGCTAAAAATTCTCATAATATTGGTCAAATATTAATTCATCATTAAGTAAAAACTAATAAGGATCATGGCGGTTGTATGCCATTATCTCACGTATTTTCTTTCACGTATTACATTACTAGTTCTATATCTAACATGACTTGTAATGGGAATTGCAGTGAGGTCTAATGATAATGTTTTTATCAAAGACAATTCTGTTGGCATTCACATAATTTATTTATGTATATATATACTAGCATAATTAAATAGAATCCATAAAAAAAAAAAAATAATAAGTAATTGACCTCAAAATGTTAAATACATAAGGAACTTAAATTTTTAAACATAACATAACTAATGGTTTCCAATAATGCCTATTCTTTCAACATATTCATGAAATATCTTTGGTGGCAACCCTTTAGTCAGCGTATCTGCAATCATAAGATTGATACTAATATTTGATTGACACTCTTTGTTTTTAAACTTTTTTTAATAACAAAGTATTTCAATTCCATATGCTTAGCATACTTTGAATATTTATCGTTTTTAGAAAAGAAGATTCCGGAGTTATCACAATAAATTTTTAGCGGCTTGACAATGCTATCAAGAACTCCAAGTCTTAAAATAAAGTTTTGCAGTCATAAACCATGAACAGTGGCCTCAAAGCATACCACAAACTTAGCTTCCATAGTAGATGCAATAATGGCAAACTGCTTCACACTCTTTCATGAGATTGCTTCTCTAGCTAAAAGGAACAAATAGCCAAATGTGGACTTTTTGGTATCAACACACCCAACAAAATCTGAGTTTGAATATTCCTTGACCTCAAGATCATTAGATCTCCTATAGCTAAGCATGTGATCCTTAGTTCCTTGCAAGTATCTTAGCACCTTCTTTGCAGCTTTCCAATGATTCATTCCTAGATTACTTTGATACTTGCCCGGCTTTTCGATAGGAAAATTGATGTCTGGCCTAGTATAAGTCAGAGCATATATCAAGCTTCCAATAATTGATGCATAAGGTATTTGTTCCATTTGTTTGCATTCTAATTCATTCTTTGGGCATTGCATAAGATTGAATTTATCTCTTTTCTAAATTGGAATGATAATTGCAGAGCAATTGTTCATATTGAATCTCCCAAGAACTTTATTAATATATATCTTCTGAGACAATTCTAATAATCCTTGTAATCTATCACAAATATTTTAATTCCAATCACATAGGATGCCTTACCCATATTTTTTATTTCAAAGTTCTTAGAGAGAATGTTCTTGGTCTCATACAAAAGCCAACATCATTAGTAGCTGTAAGATGTCATCAACGTATAGAACCAGAAATATGATCTTGCTCCCATTGATCTTCAGGTATATACACCAATCAATGATATTTTTCTTAAATCTAAAGAATGTAATGGTATCGTTGAACCTAAGATACCATTGTCGGAAGTTACTTAAGTTTGTATATTGACTTCTTCAGTTTACATGCCATGTGTTACTTTCCTTCATATGTAAAGCCCTCAGGTTGGTCCATACAAATCTCTTCATTCAAACTCTCATTTGAAAGGTGATTTTTACATCCATTTGATGTAACTTCAAATCATAATGAGCTACCAATGCCATAATAATTCTAAATGAGTCCTTCTTAAAGATGAAAAAAAGTCTCTTTGTAGTCAATGCCACCTTTTTTAGTAAAACCTTTGGCAACAAGTCTAGCTTTAAAACGTTCAATATTACCATTTAAGTCGCGTTTGGGCTTAAAGAACCATTTATACCTTACTCTTTTACAACCTTCAAGCAATTCAACAAGATCCCATACTTCATTGTGATTCATTGATTTTAACTCATCTTTTATGGCATCTAACTATTTAGAAGAATTAGCACTTTCTATGGCTTATAAAAAAAATCTGGATCATCGTTAATACCCAAATCAAAATCTGACTCTTGTAGATAAACTACAAAATTATCAGAAATAGTAGCTCATTTTTGTCGTTGAGACCTTCTTAATGCTACTTCATTGGGTTCATTTATTGCAGGTTTATTAGCGATAGCATCATTCTATGGTGTTTGATTATTGACTTGTTGTTCTTGACTTGTTATTCTTGACTTGTTATTCTTGAGAGTTGTTAAAAGGTCCAACAACTCTAGGAACAACAATTTGAGAAGGAGTTATAGGTGAAGAAACTTGCACCTTGACTTCTTGGATTCCCACTTTACATGGTTCCAAACTTCCACTAACTTCACTATTCTCAATGAACTTAGCATTTTTAGATTCAACAATTCTTGTACTATGGTTAGAACAAAAAAATCTATGCCCTTTTGATTTTTTTGGATAACCAATAAAGAAATCACTGATTATTTTTTGTCTATTTCTTTTCATGTGGAGGTCTTCAGCACTCAAATCCGTCATGTTTACCTTGAGGCCAACTCGGCGGCGACTGGATTGCGGATGCAGCAGCCCATTTTTTGGATTTTTGGTTATGGAAACAGGGTGACCGTTATCCTATTGTACTTAAAAAGCTTCTATTTTCTGATCTATCCGGGCTAACTCGCATTAGATTGGTGTGATCATCAGCCTTCTCAAAAAAAAAAAAAAATAAATACTTGCTTGCTATAAATAACTAGATTTTATCCTTTTTTTTCAATTTTTTTGAGTTATTATTATAATTTTTTGATTTTTTTTTTTCTTTTTTTGGGTTGGGCTGAGGATGTAGATGAGTTAGGGAACAGGTTTGGAGAACATTTTTTTCAATATTTTAAAAGAATTTTTTTCCTCTTTAAATGGTCACTCTTTACCTTTTACTTTGATCACATTTTCAAGTACTTGTCCTTTTCTCCAGGATGCACTTTAGCCTTGGGTGCCCAGAGCAGCACTCCAAATTATAGGTGATTAGATGAGAAGCAACTTAGCTTCAAGCATATTTTTCTGCTTCCACATGCAAGCATATATCTCTATATATATCTACATATGTTGCATTACATTCTTGAAAAAAAAAAAAAAAGGTTAGCGATATATATTGTTTTGGTAGACATAGAACTTGAAATCTGATTAATTAAAAACTACCATCAATCATTTATCATGTGCACATTAGAAGTTTTAATCAATTAAATATTGACAACAAATCACAGAAGTTGCACTTGTCGAGAGTTATTCATGTGCACATAATAGAAGCAGTCTTAGCATCACTCCTGGTTTTTAGAGAAAAGAAAAGCACATAAGTTGTAAGTAATGCTATAAGGCTCTTGTTATGTGCTTATGATCAGTTATCCTACCATGTGACAAGAAGGGACTCGTTTTAACTTATAAGTTTTATGGCCAAACATAGTGCTAGTTAACTATAAAAGTTGCTAACTAAGTAATCGTGAATCCATTGATTTTTTTCATGCATGTATAATGGGCTCTTCAAGTATTTTCCATATTTTTCCCCAAATTCTTTAGACATTATTATTTTTTTAATCACCGAGTTCCTTTCTTATTAATTTCTTATTATTAGACAGATGAAGTCTGAAAGCAAGAGACTCTATATAATGTCTAAAATTTTGGTGAACACAAGACTTAAACATTAGTGAAAAGAAGTCTAAATAATATTTGATCACCGTGACTATTAAACAATTTTTGTATATGAGAACTTTTTTATTCAAAAATAAGATCAAATACCAAGCTGGATCATCATCATTTCTAGCCAAGACTTCATCCTTCAAGCATCCACTCTATTATCTCTGTGATCAAAATGATTACTTTAGCACTCTACCAAATATTAAAATTAAAAGACCCTACCATAACAGCTTAATTGGTATCAAAAAGTCCTAAGAGATTTCATAAAGCAAGGTCTACGGTTCACACCGCCATCAAAATTTTTTTCTCGGTTCTAGGCCATCATGAGAGCTTTATTTCTTGGCACTGGGTTCCACAAGCTAAACTTTGGAACTAAAGAGAAATTGGACCATGCGTTGCACGTGAAGTCAAGAGGAGGCTGCACCAGTGCTGCGTGCATTATGGAACAAAATATTCTCCACTTTGACTCCTGCTGTGGCCTTTCTCTATTACAACACTTCTATGCATCCAATCCTACTAAAATATGCATCCAATCCCAGATTCGCTACGCGGAACGAGACGCGTTTTCATCGTTTGGTTCAGGCAAGTGGTGGTGAGAACCGTCCGCCGTTCAGTTCACCAGTCAAATTATAATTGGACTCGGATCTAAAGGCCTCTTTGTTAGTCCACGCCAAACTTTAGCCGCCATGAGCTGTACCATTGCCAGCTCCTCGTAGGCAACAAGATAACAAGGGTTTTTGCTCCATGCCATGGTTTGCTCCACCATACGTGCCTATAATAATTTGGTCACGCAAATGTCTAGGTTAGACAAGTACGGTTTGTTCATTGTCTCGGTGCAACATGATTTGTAATAAACACAGTAACTTATCCGTACATGAGTTTACACCAAAAAAACTCACTTATGAGTTTCACATCGTTGATGCATGAATTTACGCATAAGCAAATCATCGTATCCGATACAAATCATACTACATCAGAATGGTGTACAAAGACTTTTTCGTTTGGATTTTGGACAGGCTCAGCCCATAAGATTCTATCTGATCTGGACCTGGCCGGCTAAGCCCTTTCTTGGGCTTAGAGCTTTAAGCAGGCCTCAAACTTTATGTTTTTTTTTTTTTTTTTTGCCAATACTTACAATATGAAAATTAATTTTTTTCAATACTTACAATATGTCTAGTATCTCATTAAGCTTATGTAACAAATTTTACTGTCAATTAAATCTACAATATATCAAAAAAATAATACAATAAAATAAAAAATATTTGGCTAGGCTGGGCTTTTTAACTACCTTATGAAACATTTTTATTTGCAGACTCTGCTGAGCTCAAGCTCTCCTAAAATTAATTCAAGGTAGTAGACCTATCAGTGGCTCTAGTTTTTCATAAAAAAGAAATGTAGTAATTTTAGTTGTTCAAATAAGATTTTTCTCATTAAATTATAATTATAAATTTTTTATATTGTAGAAATTAATAAAAAAATCTAGAATAATTTTTACTAACAAAGAATTTGCATAATATGAGAAGAAACGTTTTTAAAATAATTTTATTTCTTATCACCAACTATCTTTCTTCATGTCCATAATAAGGCTCCGCTGCCCTATCTTAATTATTTGTTTTAGTAGCAAATTTAGTTATGAAAAGTATAATGGTAATGAACTTGGGGTACTTTTTCTTCTTCTTCTTCTCCTCCTTCTAATGATATATAAAGCTATGTATGTTTTTCACATTAAATTTACATAAGGAATTAAAAATACATAAGAAATAAAAAAAAATCATATATTTATTTGTAATATTGAATTTGTTGCTGCTGAAATCTGTCCTTTGATTCGGGCGCGATCGGGCTTCAGGATGGGCTTCCTCCTGGGCGGACCTACAAAATAATCCTCACGCGAGAGGCGTTGGGGGTGGCCCTCCGCGGAGGACCTTACGACGCTTAAGTCAACGGGGATCAGCAATCAACAAATGTGAGGAGAAGGCTCTCGCTGAAGAGTCTCTCCAGGGATGGCCTTTCGAGAGCTCTGAGCAGAGCGTTAATGGCAGAAAGGGTGAGCAAAGGTAGAAGGAGAGTGGGCCAGTAAGCAAATTCGCATACCTGAGAAGTCGGAAGATGATTCTATTTATAGAGGATCACTTGATTCCTTGGGGGCATCGTGGGTCCGAAAGCCGCTAGGATTCGAATCCAGTTTGTTATGAGGTCAGTAAGATTCGTATCTTATTAGTTAGAGGATTGACGGCTGGGAGAGCTGGTTGATATCTTGAGATTCGAAGACGGTGTAGGCTATAGGGCTTTAGGCCACTCTCGGGTATGATTTTTGTCTAAACTCTCCCGCGCCGGATTCCGTAGAGGTGCTTGAGTGCCCGGGTCTGACCGGGGCATGGTGAATTGGAATAGCTCGGTGGAGGCCGAGCGACAGGGATAGCTTGGCTGAGGCTGAGAGATGTCAATAGCTCGGCTGAGGCCGAGAGATGTTATAGCTCTGCTGGGACTGAGAGACAGGGATTGCTCGGCTGAGGCCGAGAGATGTCAATAGCTCGGCTGAGGCCGAGAGATATGATCCAAGCCTTGGGAATCCTTGGCTCGCTGAGGGGTTAAAGCGCCTCAACCCACTGAGGCGATTCATCTCTAACGAGTATTGCACAGCAAGTGGGAGTCAGGGCTGATCCTAACCCCTTGCATGATTATTAATGCAACAATGATTTTACCCCTCAATACATGCCCCCCACTCTCTAGTTCGAAGCGTAGGTTCGGGTGTAGGGAGTATAACTCCAGGTGGCACGATCTGAATGGAGGGGTCTGGATTTGACATCTTGCGTAATGATGCCCTAATTAATGCTGCGCGGCCGCCATGCCTTTACGGGATGAATATGTCATTTCTTAGGGGCAAAGGTTAGGGAAACACTACGTATCAAATCCCAATTTTCATGGCACCCGCGATGGCGGTTCCGGGTGTCTCTATTAAAATGCCTTATATTCTCTTTGAGGCAATTACCTTTGGGGAGAAACAAAGTCATAACAGCGCCATTTCTGTTCGCAGCGCTCTTTTGCTTCTTCTTGAAGAATCTTGTTCCCCTGTTTCCCTTGTAATCTCGCTCGGTGTTTCTTTCAACCAACAGCATGGTGAGGCCTAACGACATGGTCTCAGAGATTGTTGCTGAAGATTTGGAGAGAATACGCCAGAAATATGACATTCCCTCGGATGTCATTTTGCAGCTGCCGGAGCCCGAGCATAGGGTCTCGCAAGAGCTGGAGGGCGGGATCTTTCTTTACGAAGATAGCCTGAAGGCAGGCCTCCGGTTTTCCCTTCATCCCTTAGCGAAAGAGATCATGAGGTTTTATAACATCTGCCCGATGATGGTGGCTCCTAACAGCTAGCGGAGTATCATCGAGTTTATCTCGATGTGTAACCGGGTTTAGGTAACAGCAACTCTGTCCCTGTTCGTGTTTGCTACCATCTAATGTCCGGGAGAAGCTCGGAGTGGTCCTATATCGGACCTCGGAGGTCATTCAGGACGATCATGGATAAACCGTCATCCATAAAGGAATGGAAGGTTCGATTCTTTATCGCCGAAGGGAAATCGGTTCCGACTTCCCGTAGGATGGGGAAACACTGTTAGGGATGTGGAAGCGCATCCGACCTTATCCAAACAGGAGAAGGAGGACTTAGGGGTCCTTCTTGACGGTCGAGTGTTCTCGGCTAACATCTTACTATCAAAGGAGGCTCTTTTCGCTGCCGGGCTTAGCCCCGTCGACGTACAAGGCAAGTCTTTTTCTTTCTCCCTTCTATTAATTTCATTCGAGTGAGTATATCTCGGTATGATTGTTCGCTGATGAGGACATCAGTTTAGACCAGAGTTCGGGTCAGTCGAACCAGTCCTTGGATGTTCCTGTACCAGCAACCCAGAGTCAGCAGGCCACGTCAGGGAAGACCACACCAGATAATCTACGAAGGTCCAAGAGGTTGCAGAACAAACGGGCTTGAAATTTTATGTGTCGGACTGGGCCCAAACTTGGCTGGTCACATGGAAACGGACTGCTGATTCAAAGTCATGCCGTTGGCCATGAGCTGCTGTGGATTTTGGCCATCCGGGCTCGTCTGATAGGAGTTTTGGGCCTGTTTTCGTTTTTAATGGCATAGTTGTAATTTTTCTGAACTTATGATGTTAGGGTTTTCTCTCTTATTTAAGTTGGTTTTGGGCGGCCGTCAGAGGCAGAGAAGAAAGACGCTGTTTTAGATTTCCTTTTTTTTCTCTTGAATAAAGATGAATGTTTTCTTTTTTTTCTGATTCAAAACAATTGAATTGAAAATTCAATTGCTCTTCCTTTAAATTTCGGATTGTGAGTGATCAAAATTCGAAATTTTCCCTTTTCTTGTCAAGATTCGAACCAAACCTGGACGAATTCTTTTCTCGCAGATTAGATCGTTCTTGAGTTGCAGGCGTTTTGAATATCGCCCTGCATCAACTTGGTATCAGAGCCTTGATCCATTCCTTCCATTACCGCCTTGATCCATTCCTTCCATTACCCTTGATCCATTCCTTCCAAACCCAAATATCAACCCTAACCGAAATTTGATCCAATGGAGCAGAAGAACAATGATCAATCCCTGAGAGACGCCGTGAGAGATGCTATGCAAGACGCCATGCGAGACAGCACCAGGTGATGCAACAGATGATGCAAACCATGCAGGCGATGATGGCGCGGCTGGAGGTGCAGAATCGTGCCCAACCCCTTCGCGTGGAGGAGCGTGATGAAATTGATGAGGTAGGGAGAGGGGTTTCGAAAATCTGGAGGCACCACCAATTCGAAGAGGGCAACAGAGGCCTGATGTTGGACTTCCAAGGTATGTCGATCAACCTCCCTATTTCGAAAATCAGAATCGGTGGGAAGCAGGCTTCAGGGTCGAAATTCCAGAGTTTAAAGGAGGAATTAACCCAGACGAGTATGTAGATTGGACCCTTCAGGTCGATGATGTTTTTCGTCTGAAGGAGGTGCCCTTAGACAAGCAGGTACCGCTTGTCACAATTCGATTCAGAGATAGGGCTGCTGCTTGGTGGCATGCGCAGCACTATCGTAGATATATGGATGGGAGACCTCCATTAGCGTCATGGGCAGCGCTAAAGCAGGAGATGAACAGGGAGTTTTTGCCTCCGAACCATGAGCAGATTTTGTATTCGAAGTTGCATGGTTTGACGCAAGGTAGTCGGAGCGTCGAGGAGTACACAACTGAATTTTATCGATTGGTTGCACGAAATCGGTTGATTGAGGCTGAACCGAGATTGATAGCCATGTATCTTCATGGCTTGCGGCTGCCAATCCAAGATGCACTGGCTGTGCATCGAATTGATAGCGTAGGAGATGCGCATATGAGGGCTCAGGCAGTGGAAAAGAGCTTGATGAGAAACAGGGGGTTTCAGAGCAGAGGGGGTTTTACTACGGGCCAGAGTTCAGGGCAGAATTCAGGGGGCAAATTTATGCCTCCAGTAGCGAGGCCGCAGGCATCAGTACCTCCAAGACCAACAGGGTCGAGTGGAACCTCAGGTTCTCAGGCGAGAGTGGGCAGCAACAGGGCTAACATTCGGTGCCAT
>UESW01002780.1:68910-141925 GCA_900491605.1 Calamus simplicifolius | reverse complement strand
GTTATAATATTATGACACCCAAGAGTTTAAGCCCCTGCCTTTTACGTAAGGTAAGTTTTATAATGCTTTTAACTGTTTATGGATGATATCATAAATAATGATAATTTTAAAAGTATATAGAAATTGTATAAAGACATAATGGCATTGTACAGTAGGGTTAAAAGTTTGAGATTATTGCTTTATTTCTAAAATAAATAATAAAAATGCTAGGTAGCTGAACTCATGCAGAAAATATCTATAATATAAATCATGCAATAAGAACATAATCATCCCATATTATGTGAATGGTTAATATATAAATAATCATAAAAGTAATTATCATATCATACTCTTTTTTTTTTTTCTGATAACAATAACAAGCAATATCAAAGTGTAAGGAAGAACACCCCTTACACACCAGCTTAAAGAATTTACGCCAATTGAGGTGAAAATTCATGATTTCAAATCTCCACTTGAGATAAAACCAGCATCAAGAAAATCTATAATTTGATTGCCCTCTCTCAGAATATACTGAAATTAAATTGGTTTATACCTTAGCACTAATTTGATCCTCCAAACAAGAGGATGAAAACTTGAATTGTTAGAATTTTTCTCAGATACAAGTAATCACGGTCGTCCGGTTACCTTCAAGACTGTAATGCAAAGTGATAATTTATGATAGTTAAATAACATTAAAAATAATAACATTAATAAATAAAGATATATTGAAACCTATCTAATAAATCGATCCCAACACTAATATAACTTACTTAAAGTCAGAAATATTTCCTGATAAGCAATTCAATCAAGTAATATAATACATCATTGATATATTAAATAAGTTTCAATAAATTTATGTCATCGAAAAAATAATTTATGACAATCAAAATCCTCATGCGAATATTCTAAAACGTGCCATTACGACATGAAGTGAGTTAGAGAACCGGCATCACAACCTTCGATAATAAAAAAAATAGAGCACACATTGGCCGGCCCTATAGTTTGATGGTCTACTTTAGTCGGCTATTTTGAGATTCAGTTGACTGCATATACCTAGTTTTAGTTTTTAATGATAATTTTACTTTAATTAGTGATTCAAAACCTAATTTAATTTATTTTTAAGTGATTTAAGCCTTATGCATTAATTTTTTTACCAAGTTTTGCAATATGTTCTTAAGAAAAAATAAAATTATAATATACAAACCATTTTCTTAAATATTCTTGAGTTCGATGGTTAAAGCTCTTGCATTCTACTTGAGTTTCTTGTAAATCAAATATATGCTGGATAAAGATAAAATTTAGCTTATATTTAGTATATTCAGATCATAGTATCTATTTTATCATCACAATCTCCAGCATTACATTAATTATTCAATTAATATTTTGTTATCAATAAAACATATTGTTGAACCTTTAAATTCAATGTATATCTATATAAAAGTTAATAAGCATATAAAATCTGTATCCAAAAGATATCATAGCATTAAATTGATTTCTATCGAATTTAATTGCACATAATTATCATCACCATCTTAGAAAATAACTCACTTCCTATAGCTGCAACATCTCGAACCTTCCCATTGAATGCATCCATTCATGAAACGCAGCCACCATGAACCTTCCAAATTACCATCCAAAAAAATTGCTATAAAAGCAAGCTAGCGTATGAAAACATACCACATAAAAAAAAAAAAAATCTTCGAGCCTGACCACAGTTTCCAAAGCCAGAATAACACAATGCCATCGCCAGAGCATCCGGAGCCCATCAGAGACTGCTTGATCGAGGTCCAATGCCATCCGTACCTAAAGGTCCAGTCAGGAAGAGGCCATATAGCCAATCACCGTGACGCTCCCAAGTATGGGGTGTTAGAGGGGGCGGATATCAAAAGGAAACGGAGGAGTAGAGGAGAAAAAGATTAGAAAAAGGTTTTGTGCATCGATCTTTGATATATAAAGTGCACATCGAATATAATCATTGGCTGCATATTCGTACAGACACGAGTGTTATAATCTATTAGACCATGGTATGTTTCACATATGCATTCGCATAAGCACACAACTAAGGCGCACAACCGATGCATGCTTTATGCATCAGCCTTCGAAGACCGGTGCACAAAGAGTTTTCCAGAAGATTAACGAGGTTGTCAAAGGAGAGCTGCCACATGTTGCGTAGGTTGTGCAGTGGCCCTTGTTTGAAAGAAGAGAGGAACACGTGGAAATCGGATGAAAAATTTATTACTTTATAATTTTTAATTTTCTTATATTTTGTTTTTATATTTACCTATAGACTGTAATGACCCTGATGTTTTAAGCTGTAATTTATATTTTGTTTGGAAAAGAATTATGGTTATTCTTTATATTTTTTTTTTTAAAAAATTTGATGCAAGCAGTGGTTCCATTATGCCATGGTAAAAAATGATGATGTGTATATTTTATTGTGAAGGATAGCACACGATTGTTGTTATTACAGCTGGCCATTCGTTGCGAGGTGAGGCTCCGATTTGGTTATGGAATGAGTTTAAAGTGGTGATTTTGAATTTATCTAATATCTGTTTAAAATTTTATTAACATTTAAAAATTTCCTTTTAGGCATAATCGGAGAGAAAATTTTAGTTTTAAAATTTAATTTTTTTCCATTCTAAATAAAATCCATCCAAAAAATTTTATGCAAACTAGAGATGGCAATTTAGGATATAACTCATGAACATGACTCCAACTCGGTACGGAATTAATGGATTCATATTAAGTATAAATAGATTTGAGTCATAAACAAGTTGACTCATTAGGCAGTATTATTAAGCAAGTCGGATTATGGGTTAATCCATTAATTCAAATTGATACTTAATTGATTCGATTATTAAATAGATTAATTTACGTAACCTGACTTGCCAATCCGGATATGATCCATCAAATTATTTATTTAAGTTAATGTTATTCTTTAATTAACTATTATTTTATGATGATGATTATATGCTTATTATTCTTATTTTTTAATGAATTTTTTTATTTATGCTTTAATTATTATTTTTAATATATAATTATTTTATAAGTGAATTGTTAATGGTTACACAGATTTTATATAAGTTACATGAGTTATAGATTATATGAATCATATGGGTCACATAGGGTTATCTGGCGTAAACGGGTTACACATGTTAAGGTTAGATTGAAATTTATGATTCGATTAATAAATGGACTCATTTTTGGATTGACTTATTTGTTATTATAATTTGAAATTGAACTGATTTGCCATCCCTACTACAAACACAACCTAAAACTCTATTTAAAATTTTACAAAATTTTAAAATTTCTCTTTGGGAATTGCCAGATAAAGAATTTTAGTTTTGAATATTAAAATTTTCATTCCACATAAAATCCCTTATGAAAATCCCTCTATTTTTTTTTTTCAAAAAATATGCTCTGCTCTTAAATTCTCCGATAAGCTTAACTGTAAGTTTTCAACCGTAGCTAATTCAATATCTTGGCTTTCCCTTGACTAGCATAAGACAGTGAAAGATTTGATGATAAGATTTTGGGCTGGAAAGGCAAAGCTCTCTACGCTACTGATAGGCTCAAACTTACGTACCCGGCTTTGATGGGTCTTCCACTTCACCACTCGTCCATTCTCAAACTGTCAAGAATATTGGAGAGTTTAATCAGGCTCTACTAGCTGAATGAGGATGGAAATTTCACTAAGAAAGGCTTTGTGGCAAAGAGTTATTGAAAATAAAAAAAAGATATCTTTTATTTTTTAAAAAAATAAGAATGAAAAACATTGAAAATTACTCATTTTTCTTCATTTTTTTTCAAAAAGCTAAATTCTTTATTTCAAATTAGAAGTAACGGGAAAGGAAGGAGAGTGTTTTATAATTATTGTCATATCTTTTCAGTTCTATTCCTACAAATTAATTTAAACTTTTATCATAACAAAAAGTATATTTATAATTTTATAAGTATTTTTTTATTTATTATTTACACAAGATGAATGTAAATTATTATTATTATTATTATTCATCTTTCCATACAACAAAAGGAAAAACGCAAAAGGGCATCGAGCCATGGCCACAGGCAATGCAATGCATATTCATTATGAGGATTCCAGTTAACAAAGCAAGAAGAATATTCTACATTTATAATAAAACTTGAAAGGGATTTGATCAAATATTTAAATAACATTTGCATGCCATCCAAGCATATAAAACTATCTCAAAAAGCCTAAATATTGGTAGCACATATGAGTGAGATGATAAAAATATGGGATCAACAAAATTACTTGAAAACTCATAAACATTACTTCGAAGCAATGTTGGCCAAGGTGGTTGTGTTTTTACTAGATTGTTTTGCCCATTTAAATCAAGGCGATGATCTAAGATTCAGCAATAGAGACAACCTTGTGCCCCTTCACATAGCAAAGAAGGTCAATTGAGGGATCAGTGTGTTGGCGCAGATTATGGCTATCTAATTGATAAGACTGAGTATAGAGTTACACTTTATGTCCTTAAGATAATTTCGTTCGCAACAGTGCTTACGGTCTGTATGACGATTGTCTCCCAGGATACAATAGTTTTCTTTTGATGAAAGCAGCACTACAATTCACCAAAAATATCGAATTAAGAATGCGTCTCTCTTTTCTATGCACTATAGCTATATTTTCCGAAGGAGAGTATGCAAATGCCTAAGAGAGGAAAAGATTTGAGATTGATTAGATTGAATAAAATGCAAAGGTTTAAGGTCCTATTTATAGGTTTTAGGTACCTTTTGGATACATCCTTTCGGGTTTAAATTGATTTGAATTGGTTAATTGGATTTGATCAAAGGAAGCCTTTGATACACGATTCATTCTGTGATAAGATGATCAACCAATCATATAACCCGATCCTCATCCCAATATGATGTTTTACCATCGTGATTTGATGATCACGTTATCAGATAGGTGGTTGCACGGCTTTGATATGCCATTTCAAGATCGGAACGATGACTTATCAAGATTGAAACAATGACTTATCATCACGGCCTGATCAGATGGGTAATAGAAAGATCGAAGCGATGCCCTATCACCAACGATCCATTTGCGGGTCAACTGTTGACCAATCAACCGATGGTCAACAGTTCAACGATCTTCTTATCAAGAGCTATCCTTATGATCAAGAAAAAATTTAAAGCTCCTCGCGACGATGCGCATGTGCAAAGTGCGCCTACAAAGCACCCTTCGCACATACGCGATGCATCACCATCAAGCTTTCCACTTATGGTGAGCCTAAGGAACTTAAACATGAAGGAAGATGTTTTCATATAAGTGAACCTTTCTTTCTTAATTTTTTTGATGTGGACTAAATGCCCCTTTCAAGGCCCATTTAGGTATTCTAGGCCTATTGGCCCATTTACCCAACAGTGGAGAAAAGAAAAAGAAGTGTAGCATTAATAATAGTAAATACATTGTTCATAAGCTTTTCATCACGCCTGGTATAATCCATTCAAGGTTTTATGCATACCTTCTCTACAAATATTTGCTCTAAATGGCACATCTTGGCATAATTCCTTATAATTCATGATACTTTCCAACTTAAATCTTGCACACCCTACCGAGCCCCAACAATAATTGGGCATCAAATTTATTAGTGGATTTAATTGAATTGTAGATGAATCTCATGATTTATTTTTTTAATGCACCTGAAATTTATGGCAGCATATTCTTAGAAAGACCTCTTTTACACCCAACCAACTATTTGTAAAATAAAGTATACAACTTCTTCTTTGTCAACCCGCTATAATGCCTGCTCTCTCCCACAAGATCCAAAATTCATTTAAGGTTGCATATTGGTTAGATTGATCCTTCACTCAATTCAATTTATATTTAGAGGCTAATTAATTGCATTAAATTTAAAAATTACACCCAATCTAAATTTTAAATAAAATCTGCAATATTTTAATCTTATTTTAATCTATAAATTTTAATTATATGAATATTATTTTTCACTTTAATTATTTTATAAATTTATTGAATAAATTATAATTTAAAATAATTCTTCTTTTCATCTTAATAACTAAATCTCATCCTATATTTTTCTTTAATAAATATTTTGGATTCTTATTTATAACGTCTTTAAATAATCAATAAATATTTTAAATATCATAATTTATAATCTAATGATAATTATTTACTTGAATAGAATTAAGAGCTTTTAAATAAGAATTTAGTTTCAGTTGACCCTTTTTAATCTCATTTAAAATTTTTTAGTGAATCTATATATAATTATTAATTACTATTTTTAGAAAAAAATATATATACTTGACTTAAATGTAATATTTTATGTTGGATTCAAATAGACTCAAATAATTCATTGAGTATAAAATTCCTTTCAACGATTCAATCTAATCCGATTCTTAGTAAATGAATTGGGAATTTAGAACTAAAATTAAGATTTGAATATGAAATTAGAATGGATTGGATTCAAGTTTGATCTGATCTCTTCTAATCCATTAGGAGCTCTAAACCTTTCTTTTTTTAACATCCAGGTACCATATATCCTGTTTCTATATTCCTTCACTTTTCCATGGAATCATATACTTGACTCTCTTTTATAATTCTTTGCCATGAAATCATCTAATGCTCATTGCATCTTCCTCTAGAAACACTTGTTATACATTCCATTCCATGAATCTAACCTCAAGGATGACTTAAAACAATCGCCACGTCCTTTCTAAATATACTCAAATCTGTATCCAAGAGATATCTCAGCATTAAATTGATTTTTATCCGATTCATCCGTCCACCGAAATGTTAGAGAATATTCATGCATGCATTCATGTCAGCGGATCTTCCAAATTAAATGCATTACCCAAAAAAATTGACTATAAAAGCAAGCCGGTCAATGCTTGAAAACATACAACATGAACAAAAATCAGAAGCTTTGAGTCGATCCGCCGACAGATCCTGAGGCCGGACAATCCAATGCCATCAATAACCGGAGAGAGAGTCCGACCAAGGTCCAATGCCACCCATACCTAAAGATCAACGTGGAAGTGCTGGATAATCAACCGGAGAGAGAGTCCAATGCCATCAATAACCGAGAGAGAGACGTACGTCCAAGAGATTGACAGCGAGAGAGGGAGGGATGTGAGAGAAATGGAAGTGCTGGAGATAATCAACGTGGAAGAAGATTTGCGACGTGTCGTGTAAGGTGGTGCGGCCGTCGTCGACCTTTGAAAGAAGAGAGGACACGTGACACGGAGAGCCGGACGAAAGATTTATTATTATACTTTGCAGCCGTTCTAATGGCGTTCTAAATTGTAATACATATTTTTCTTTTGAAAAGAATTGTAGCTATTTATTATATTTCTAATTTTTTAAATTTTGATCGATGCAAAGTAAATGGTGATAACATTAATATCCTTTCTATGTTGGTGCATATCCTATAAAAATATATTTTGTGGCTTATGAATCAAGTTTCCCTTGGATTGTCATTTTTATGTACAAACACCACACATCAGAATATCTTAATGGGCAAATTTGATGTAAGCCGAGAAGTAGGATATTGCTTACTAAAAACTTGTAATGGAGTTTGGAAGTTCAAGATTTTTTAGGGCATTCGGTTAATATGATATGTCGTTGTAAAGATTGCATCCCTCCAAAAGTGTTTTGACACATTTTTTGCCAACAATAAGCTAGGCACGTCATACTTCAAGAAGATGTTTATTTTTTCTTTCAGCAATTTTATTTTGGAAAGTATCATTATAAGAACTGTGATGAATAATCCATTTTTTAAGAAAAAAATGCCCCAAAAATCTATTGAAATATTCTTTACTGTTATCATGTCGAATCATTTGAAATTTTTTTTAAATTGGGTTTGAATCATATTGTAAAAATTCTTAAATATTCCTTCTACTTCTAATTTTTCTTTCATCAAATATACCAAACTTACCCTACTATAATCATCAATGAATGTAACAAATCATTTTTTTTCTAAAAGTAGGGGAGTCCTTAGTGGCCCCCACACGTCACTATGTATAAGAGAGAAAGATTTGATTGGTTGATATGAATGAGGATGATAGGTAGAATGATATAGTTTAGCCAAGGCACAGATTTCATACTGAAATAATGAAGGATTTTTATTTTTGAACAAACTTGAAAATAATCGTTTTAAATATAAAAAATTTGAATGCCCTAATCTGTAATGCCATAATAAAATCTCTTAAAATAACATTTCTGAATATTCTTACTTGATGTTGATTCAGCTTCAAGGGAATAAAGGCCTCCATATTTTCTAGCATTACCAATCATCTTCCCTAATACTATTTCCTGAAATTCACAGAATGATGGATAAAAATTAGCTTGACATTCTTGATCATTGTTTAATTTACTTATAGACAACAAATTACAAGACAACTTAGGGACATAAAGAACATTATGGATAGTTAAGAAAGGTAAAAATTTTTATTAAACCAACTCTTGATATTGCCGAAAAATATCTATCGGCAATTCTGATTTTTCTATTTCCTGCACATAGACTATAGGATAAGAATAATTGAGAATAATTTGTCATGTGATCAGTTGCACCAGAATCAATGATCTAGATGTTTTGAGAATCTATTTTGATACTAGAAAATGTAATATTCAAAGGACTGCCTTGGTGGGCTAAAGAACTGGAAGGATTTATTGAGAATTATGAAGATTTTAAAAGTTTGTATAGGTACTCTTCTTCATGAAGGGAGATTCCCCTGAGTTGACAGCTTGCTCCTTTGAATCGTCGGTTGTGGTTTGGAGAGCTCGCCCTTCCGGTTTCTTATTTCAATTTGTTATTTTTTTCATGTAATTTTTAGCACATCTCTCTTGTATGCCATGGTTTTTTACAATGGTCACACCATGATTTGCCTAGCTTTTCTTTTTTACCTTTCAATGCTCTATGTCGCCAAGGCAGAATTTTCATGTTCAGAATTTGTAGCAGATGTCGAGCCCCTTGATATAATGTTCTTCCTTTCCTTCTTCTTATCTCACTTTAGAGAAGACCTCACGGATCGATGATAGAGGCTTGCGACTAAGAATTTTTCTTTTACTTCATTAAGAGTTTGGTTAACACTAGCCAGAAACATATGCACGCGATCATTCCCTTCACGTTTAGCGTATCTTGCTTTATCATTAGCATTCTCCCAAATATCATCATAATATTAATCCAATTCCTGCTACAAGGTTACCATTTCGTTGTAATAAACAATAACCCCGCGATCTTCCTGTTTGGATTACCAAAGCTTAGTTTTTAATTTAAAAATCTGGTTTGAATTTTTTAGATCTGAATAAGTTTTTAGGACCACCTTCCAAATGCTCTTTGCGGATGGTAAAAACATATTTGGTTTAGCGATGATGGTCTCCATTGAGTTAAGAAGCGATGCCATAACCAAGGATGGTACTCGGAACATCGAATCATCTTCGCTCAGTCTTTTTGCTTCACCAGTTAGATAAACCAATTAAATAATTAGATTTATTTCAAATCAGACTAAGTAAATAATCAGATTTATTTTAAATGACATGCAAAAACCTTAATATGGGCATGCGTACATGACATAATTAATAATCTAGACATTAAAAAGAATGATATGTATACAACTATATGTCTAAAGTTGCCACATAATAAGTGTGTGAGATCTTACCTCTGGCCAGCCACTCGAATGTTAAACTTGATTCGTTTGATAGGCCTATAAATTAATTAAAAATTAAAAAAGAGAGAGACCTGGCACAATCGAATCGACATCAAGTGGACTTAGCAAGCTCAGTCATACGAGAACACAATTCTAAGGTCGAGTCTTGAGAGAAGACAAAAGCAGTCTCTTAGTTCGACTCGGAGAGTGAGAGATGAGGCTTGTCCAAGCCTCGTCCTTTTCTATTTAATTCTTCCCCTCACGCCTTCTCTCATTGCCTTGAATCAATGACAAGCCATTCCTTAGATTGTGGATGAGTTGTCTTTAATCTTCATCGTTGAGCATTGGTTGCCACAAGTAAGCCTCTTCTCCTATTCTCTACTTCTCTTTCTTCATGGCTCTATGTGAACCGATGACCCATCAATGGTTGTCAAAAATTTGGATTTGCATTAGCCGCTAATGCAGCCCACATTCAAAGACATTTCTGAATAGGAAAAAGAAATTGATGGTGGGACCAAGAAAAAAAAAAAAAAAGGAACCAATGAGACCAATGAAAAGCACCATGGCAAATGGGATGATGGGTGAAAAAAGCAATAAAGCCTATAGAAGGAAAAAGAGAACATAAGGGGAAGGGTTGCTAGGGTTTTCCTCGATGGGAATCCTTCAATGCTTAAGTTAGTAAAGAATTTTTGATGATAACAGCTTAGAAGGATGCTTTGAGGCCCTAAGGTTTCTTTAAAAATGAAGAGAAAAAAATCTTGTAGGTTAAATCAATCTTGTGATTTTATAGAAAAGTAGAGTATCTTAACTAGCATGGCATTCTATAACAACTAAGATTCCTTTATTATTGACCTTTCTGGTGCACATGTATCATCCTACCGAAGATCGATGAAAATCTACATAATCATATGCCTCCTACTCTTTAGGTTGAAGCATACATCTCGAGTGAGAAAGTAGTTTGTATAAGCTTTGCAGAGATGAACTATGTTGAGCATGTTGCGATATAGTTCAAGTGCATAATTAACGAGTTTAATACTTTTAAAATAAGTAAGGTCGATGTTGCTGCCAAATCACTTTTGAGGAGCGTCACGCGATAGAAATGCTTCGTAGGCCTTCAGGGGAATGACAGAGACCGCCTTCTTCAGTTGAAAACTTGCAAGAAAAGTTCCTGACCGTGGTTCCGACGGAGACCCTCCGATGCTCAAGTCAGCGATTTGAAGAATAAGGATTTGAATGAGAGAGTAGAGATTCAGTCCCCCTCCTCATTGTGAGTCGGAATCTTTATATACCTGTTCGGGGGTCCCTCTTATCCTTCGTCGATAACAGTCGAATCCTTCCGTTAGGATTGGCTCAACAGACGGCGGGTGGGTGTGCAGTTGATAAGCACACGCCATAGATATCGGCAACTGCCCATTGTATATCGGTAACCGCCCGTGATTTTGGCAGAAAGCAGATTAGCGAGTCTACATGGCAGTCGTAGGCACTGTGGAGCTTACTCCTATGCGACTTGTCAAGCTGCAGGCCATGTCCCGTCAAAGTAGGTGGCTGTAGTTGGATGGCAAGTGCTGCTTGGCTTGAACGGTTGTTGCAGGCTACTGTAGGGCATGGCCGACTGGAGATCGAGGCCGATTGGGGCCGAGGCCGACTGGAGCCGAGGCTGACTGGGGCCGAGGCCAACTTAAGACGAGGCCGACTGGGGCCGAGGCCGATTGGAGACCGAGGCCGAGGGGGCAGCCAAGTGCCGACTGGGGCAGAGGCTGACTGGAGACCGAGGCTGACTGAGGCCGAGGCCGAATGGGAGCTGAGGCTGACTGGGGCCGAGGCCGACTGGAGACCGAGGCCGAGGGGGCAGCCAAGTGCCGACTGGGGCCGAGGCTGACTAGGGCCGAGTCCGTTTGGAGCTGAGGCTGACTGGAGACCGAGGCTGACTGGGAGCCAAGGCCGACCGGGGCCAAGGCCAACTGGAGACCGAGGCCGACTGGGGCCGAGGCCGACTGGAGGCCAAGGCCAACTGCGGCCGAGGCCGACTGGAGACAGAGGCCGACTGGAGACCGAGGCCAAGGGGCAACTGAGTGCCGACTGGGGCCGAGGCCGACTGGAGACCGGGGCTGAGGGGGTAGCCGAGTGCCGACTGGGGCTAAGGCCGACTAGGGCTGAGGTTGTCTCGAGCCGAGGCCGACTGGAGATCGAGGCCGACTGAGGCCAAGGCAACTGGGAGCCGAGGCAAACTGGGGCCAAGGCTGACTGGAGACCGAGGCTGACTGGGCCCGAGGCTGACTGGGACCGAGGCAGTCTGGAGCCGAGGCCGACTGGAGACCGAGGCCGACTGGGGCCGAGTCCGACTAGAGACCGAGGCCAACTGGGGCCGAGGCCAACTGGGAGCTGAGGCCAACTAGGGCCGAGGCCTACTAGAGACCTTGGCCGACTGGGCCGAGGCCGACTGGAGACCAAGGCCAACTGGAGGCCAAGGTTGACACGGGATGATGCCGGGGCGGGGCCGACTTAGAAGAAGGCCGAGTAGACCAGTGATGCTGCCTAGGAATTAAGCCGCTCAGGAAGGCCGCCGAAGATTGCCGCTGCCGAGGCCGACTTAGATGAGGCCGGGGCAAGGCCGAACAGAAGCTAGCTCCATGCGAAGGAGAGAGAAAAGGTGGTGCGGCTGAGTGGGAGCTCGGGAGCTTCCAGAGGAGCTTGGGAGCAGCCGACGCAGGGAGAATCCTGAAGCCGGAGGTTGAGTGGAAGACTGAGGCCGGCTTGGGAGAAGAGGGAAAAGGTGGCGGACTCCAGGAGGCCGCCCTAGCCCTGCCGGGACCGAGGAGGAAATGTTGATTTGCTGAGGCCAAGCCCAGACGCTGTCATTGTGGCCCATGGGGCCCACTAACTGTATCAGATGCCCCCCACACTCTTTGAGCTTGTGTGCCCTGCGCCAGCTAAGCGAAAGGAGTATAGAACTTTTTACCTTCGCATCTGCTCTTTCATGTCAACTTCAGCTGTGATTCCTTGCCGGTGGGGAAACCCCTTTCCTTTTGCAGTGCTTTGTGCAGACATCTTCATGCATTCTAGAGCCATGCTTTTTGCCTATTAAAAAACTTTAAGCATAGTTTGAAGGTAAGTTGGTTACCCTTGACTAGCAGCCAGTAATCCTCTTCCGATGCGGAGTCCGAAAGAGAATGCCCATCAACTGTAAGTTGGAGAGTCGGTTTCTCCTGACTGTGAGATGACTTTGGGTCTTCTTTTTGTGATGAAACTTGGAGGTGGGTGCTTGTCAACTGTGAGCTGGGGAGTTGGCCTCTCCCAGCTGTGAGTTGTCTTGGGGCTTCTTGATGGCTAAAAGCGACCAGTAATATGTTGCAAGTATATAATTTAGATAAAGGTCTTACTCGATTGGCCATTGGCCATTGAGGCAGACTAGAGCTGCTGAGGCTAAAGTGAAGCCGTTGAGGCTGTGATAAGGCTGCTAAAGTTGTAATGAGGCCACAAAGGCAGATGAATTGAGCCGCTAAGGCTACAGTAAAACTGCCTTGGGGGTTTCGCGGCTGGCCCGAATGTTGACCCGAGAGTTGAGAGTCGTTAGATGCCTTTTTCTTTGTGCCCACAATCTTTGCTGCCGATGTTGGAGTCAGTCTTTGGCCCTTGGTACCGAGATGGCCTCGGGCTTGGGTGCCGAGGCGAGCTCGGGCTTGTTGAGTGCTGATGGGAGCTCGGGCTTGAGTGCCGAGGTGAGCTCGGGCTGGGAGCAGAGGACGAGGCCGTACGAGGCCAAGGCCGAGTGGAAGAGCCGAGGTCAAGGCCATACGTGGCCGAGGGGGCAGCTGAGTGCCGAGGGGAGCTCGGTGCTGGAAGCCGAGGCCGAGGCCATATGAGGCTGAGGGGGCAGCCGAGTGCTAAGGGAAGCTCGGTGCTGGAAGCTGAGGCCGAGGCCGTACGAGCTCGGTGCTGGGAGCTGAGGCCGAGGCCAAGTGGAAGAGCCAAGGTCGAGGCCGTACGAGGCTGAGGGGCAGCCAAGTGCCGAGGGGAGCTCGGTGCTGGGAGCCGAGGCCGTACGAGGCCAAGGCTGAGTGGAAGAGCCGAGGTCGAGTGGAAGCTGGTCCGAGGCTGAGGCCGAGGGGGGCTCAGGCTTAGGTGCCGAGCTGGCCTCGGGCTTAGGTGCCGAGCTGGCCTCGGGCTTTCAGTGCCGACGTGAAGTCGGGCTTTGGTGCCGAGCTGTCCTCGGGCTTAGGTGCCGAGCTGGAGTCGGGCTTAAGTGCCGAGGGGAGCTCGGGCTTGTTGAGTGCCGAGTGGAGCTCGGGCTTGAGTGCCGAGGCGAGCTCGGGCTGGGAGCAGAGGCTGAGGCCGTACAAGGCCAGGCCGAGTGGAAGAGCCGAGGTCGAGTGGAAGCTAGTCCAAGGCCGAGGCCGAGGGGGGCTCGGGCTTAGGTGCCGAGCTGGCCTCAGGCTTCAGGGCCGGCTGGAGTCGGGCTTTGGTGCTGAGCTAGCCTCGGGCTTTGGTGCCGACGCGAAGTCGGGCTTTGGTGCCGAGCTAGCCTCAGGCTTAGGTGCTGAGCCGGAGTCTGGCTTGAGCGCCGATGGTACATCGGGCTTTGAGTGTCGACTGAAGTCGGGCTTTGAGTACCGATGGTACATCGGGCTTTGAGTGTCGAGCTGGAGTCGGGCTTTAGTGCCGATGATACATCGGGCTTTAGTTGATGAGCTAGAGTCGGGCTTTGGTGCTGATGGTACATCGGGCTTTGAGTGCCAAGCTAGAGTCGGGCTTTGATGCCGAGCTGGCCTCGGGCTTTGG
Source organism: Calamus simplicifolius (assembly GCA_900491605.1). NCBI lineage: Eukaryota > Viridiplantae > Streptophyta > Magnoliopsida > Arecales > Arecaceae > Calamus > Calamus simplicifolius. Next base: position 127,534 of record UESW01002780.1, on the reverse strand, counting down.
TGTCGACGCGAAGTCGGGCTTTGGTGCCGAGCTGGCCTCAGGCTTAGGTGTCGATGGTACATCGGGCTTTGAGTACCGAGCTAGAGTTGGGCTTTAGTGCTGATGGTACATCGGGTTTTGAGATGCCAACGTGAGATTAGTCTTGAATGCTGATGCAGAGTCGGTCTTCCCTGCATGACATTTTCAAGTATCAATGAAAGAAATACTGTTAAGTGTGGTGTACTTAGCTCTTGTAGCACCCTTGTTTCCCCCTGCTAATTTGGGTACTTCTGTCTGCTGGTGGTCTGCCCCTAGGGAATCAGGATGAATGGAGTGGAGGTGCTGGTGCCCTTGCTTGGGCCTTCCCCCGTGTCGCTGTCCGTAGGAGAGTAGGCCGCTTGGGCGGCGAGTGGTGGCTCTCTAAGCTTTAAGTTATGATGAGCTTGATGATGGTGAATCTCTTGCTGGGGAGATTTCCGGCGGGATAAATGATGGCTGGCCCGAGTAGCGACCAAAGAGCAAGCAAAATCTTTTGCTCATTGTTGTGTGGCCATGAGACGTCGCTTCTGGTGCTTTTGGATAGTTGTCGTCAATGCTTAGATTTGTAGGATGAGGGTGGCAGGATGTTCTGCTTGAATGGTCCGAGGTAGTGGGGATGGTGGAGCGAAGAGCTAGCCTTCCGTTGCTCAGCCCGTTGAAGGTGTCCTCCAGCATAACTGGCGTAAGCTTCTTTGATCTGGGGTCATCACCATCTTTATGATCCACCATTCTGGTTAAAGGGGGATGAGGATCTTGCAAACTAGCATCGCTGACCCCCCTACCTGACGTGCCAATCTGTTGCTGCCAAATCACTTTTGAGGAGCGTCAGACTACAGAAATGCTTCGTAGGCCTTTAGGAGATGACAGAGACCGCCTTCTTCAGCCGGGAACCTACAAGAAAAGTCCCGGACCGGTGGTTCCGACGGTGACCCTCCGATGCTCAAGTCAGCGATTTTGAGAACAAGGATTTGAATGAGAGAGTAGAGATTCTGTCCCCCTCCTCGTTGTGAGTCAGGGTCTTTATATACCTGTTCGGGGCTCCCTCTTACCCTTCGTCGATAACAGTCAAATTCTTTCGTTAGGATTGGCTCAACAGACGGCGGGTGGGTGCGCAGTTGCTAAGCACGCACTGTAGATATCGGCAACTGCCCATTGTATATCGGTAACCACCCATGATTTTGGCAGAAAGCAGATTAGCGGGTCTATGTGGCAGTCTTAGGCGCTGTTGAGATTACTCCTATGCAACTTGTCAGGCTACAGGCCATGTCCCGTCAAAGTAGGTGGCTGCAGTTGGATGGCAGGTGCTGCTTGGCTTGAACGTTGTTGTAGGCTGTTACAGGGTGTGGCTGACTGGAGACCGAGGCCATTTGGGGCCGAGGCTGACTGGAGACTGAGGCCGTCTGGAGCCGAGGCCGATTGGGGCCGAGGCTGACTGGAGATCGAGGCTCACTGGGGCTGAGGTCGATTGGAGACCGAGGCCGAGGGGGCAGCTGAGTGCCAACTGGGGCCGAGGCTGACTGGGAGCCGAGGTCGACTGGAGACCGAGGCCAACTGGGGTCGAGGCCGACTGGTAGCTGAGGCTGACTGGGGCCGAGGCTGACTGTGGCTGAGGCCGACTGGAGACCGAGGCCGAGGGGGAAGCCGAGTGTCGACCGGAGCCTAGGCCAACTAGGGCCGAGGCCGACTAGGGCTGAGGTCGACTGGAGCAGAGGCCGACTGGGGCCAAGGCCGACTGGAGATTGAGGCCGAGGGGTAGCCGAGTGCTGACTGGGGCCGAGGCCGTCTAGAGCCGAGGCCGACTGGAGACTGAGGCCAATTGGGCCGAGGGCAACTGGGTGCTGAGGCCAACTGGGGCCAAGGCCGACTGGGGCCGAGACTGGCTGGAGACCGAGGCCAACTGGGCCGAGGCCGACTGGGGCTAAGGCCGACTGGAGACCGAGGCCGACTAGGGCCGAGGCCGACTGGAGCTGAGGCTGACTGGAGACCAAGGCCGACTGGAGACCAAGGCCGACTGGGGCCGAGACCAACTAGAGGCCGAGGCCGACACGGGACGATGCCGGGGCAGGGCCGACTTGGAAGAAGGCCGAGTAGACTAGTGATGCTGCCTAGGAATTAAGCCGCTCAGGAAGGCCGCCGAGGATTGCCATCGCCAAGGCCGACTTGGATGAGGCCGGGGCGAGGCCGAACAGAAGCTGGCTCCATGCAAAGGAGAGAGAAAAGGTGGTGCGGCTGAGTGGGGGCTCGGGAGCTTCCAGAGGAGCTTGGGAGTAGCCGACACGGGGAGAATCCTGAAGCCGAAGGCTGAGTGGATGACTGAGGCCAGCTTGGGAGAAGAGGGAAAAGGTGGCGGACTCCGGGAGGCCGCCCTGGCCCTACCGGGATCGAGGAGGAAAGGCCGATTTGTTAAGGCCAAGCCCAGATGTCGTTATTGTGGCCCATGGGGCCCACTGGCTGTATCAGTTGTGTTTGAACTTCTTATCTATGTTAGAAGGTCAATGTTCACATCGATTCATCCAAGAAGGCACATGGGAAGAGTTAGAGCAATGAAAAGGATGCTTTCTAAGTCTTGATTTTTTACAAAAAAAAAAAGATCGAAGCATCAAGAATTTTTGTTGATCATGTTAATTGCTTACTTAATGATGGTATCATATTAAATGCATTGTGACACACGCTATTCATCAAATATCAAGGTAGGAATGACCTTTGGCAGGTCGATAAGTATATGATGCATATAAAAGGAAAATTAATTGAACATCTTATCATTGATTTCTGATCTTCTTTAATTAATGTGAACCATCAACATATCATTAAAAAAGAAAGAAGCAAAGACCCGGTATCTTGCTTCATCCTTTTTTTAAAGCATTCTTCTCTCGTGCTCCTTTAGCCTTTTTTTCCTTTAATCTTTTTATAGGTATGCCATTTTTATTCCTTCTTTCTTATTTTTTTCTCCTTGCCATAGCTCTTCATTTTTTCTCTTTCTTTGCTTTCAATGTGGCTTTTGAAATCTGAGAAGGAACCATAGATAGGATTAGCTTGACTGTCACACCCCAGTCCCAAAAATTTGAGCTAGGGTGACAACCCGCCGCATGTCAGACATGCAAGGCGTCTCGAATTTTGACACATAATTTAATATAAAGCAAGAATCCAAATTCATGATTTATTACAAACCATAATTATCTATTTTAGGCTACCAGCCCTACACACAAGCAATACTGGGGTTACATCAATATAATGAATCTTAATTTATTTAATAGAAGCTCCATCTACCCCAAATATCTTTCTTCCCTCCTGAGGCTCTGAAAAACATTGTGAGAATTATATGAGCTCACACTCAATAAGTAAGCCTAATATAATTTCAAATCATCATATCATATCATATCATATTAAGATATTTTCAAATCACATTTTCATAAAAACTTTCAATTTCAAATACATTTATCATGCTATCAGCACATTCATATTGTTGAGGGGTAAAATCGTCATTACATTAATGTCCGTGCGAGGCGGCTAAGGCTAGCCTCCTCCCTTCGGCCCTTCCGGGCTTCCTTAGCTCGGCCCTTCCGGGCTTCCTTAGCTCGGCCATTCCGGGCTTCCTAGCTCCCTAGCTCGGCCCTTTCGGGCTTCCTAGCTCGGCCCTTCGGGCTTCCGTAGCTCGGCCCTTCCGGGCTTCCCTAGCTCGGCCCTTCCGGGCTTCCCTAGCTCGGCCCTTCCGGGCTTCCGTAGCTCGACCCTTCCGGGCTTCCCTAGCTCGGCCTGTCCGGGCTTCCTTAGCTCGGCCCTTCGGGCTTCCGTAGCTCGGCCCTTCCGGGCTTCCCTAGCTCGGCCCTTCCGGGCTTTCTTAGCTCGGCCCTTCCGGGCTTCCTTAGCTCGGCCTTTCCGGGCTTCCTTAGCTCGGCCCTTCCGGGCTTCCGTAGCTCAGCCCTTCCGGGCTTCCGTAGCTCGGCTTCATCGAGCGATCCACAACCTAACACCTACCTCCACGGAACCTAACGCGGGAGAGCCCGAGCCTACCAGAGCGGCATCCTAGACAAGGAATCATGTCGGGACGTGGCCTAAAACCTATCATAACTGCCCCAGGCCTACTCAACCAGATCCCAAGACATCAAGGAGCTCTCCCAGCCGTTGATCTCTGAACAGACGGGATACGGATTCTAACGGCCCCACAACGGCCTGATTCTGCTCGCCTCCATATCGTAACAACCTCCGAACCTTCCAGAAGGCGCTCAAGACCCAGGTGACAGTCCATAAATATCAGACTCATAGATTCCCTCAGGTATGGACACACACTCTCTCTCCTTGGGCACGGGCATGCACCTCTTACACGCGTGCCTCACCGCTCTCCCCGGTAGCTCATCGGCGCTCCTGCCCTCTGGAGCCTCCGATTGGCCGCCCCCGGAGAGGTCTCCCGGAGAGATCCACCTCCCCACTGTCTGTTGATCGCCGATTTCTTCTCCACTGACTTGAGCGTCGAAGGGTCTTCCACGGAGGGCCACCCCCAGCGTCCCCTCGCGTGTGGACTTCTTTTGCAGGTCCGCCCCCCTCTTCCTGGAGATCGACCGCGCCCGAGTCGGAGGATGGATCCCGCGGCAACAGATTGGTGCTAGAGGAAGGGCCTCAAGTCCCATTAAAACTTGAAGAAAGGAGACAAGGATCAAAATCCGAAAAGAACCTCTCCAATGGCCAACCGGAGGAGAGCAACCTCCGAAGCCCAAGATCAGGTTGCTTCCCAGAGGCCTGATCCGACTGGCGCTACAGCGCCGCAACCCCCACCGGTCGAAACCCCATCGCCGCCTGCTATCCCGGTGACCCAAGACCAGTTCGCTACGCTGGTCCAACAGGTCCAGGCTCTTACCCACCTGGTACAAGAGCGCCTTGTAGCTCCTCCTGCTTCGCATCCTCAAAAGGAGGCGGCGATTTCTTCTTCGTCGGCGACCTCCTCTTCTAATCCGCATGAATCAGCGGATCCCCCACAACGCCCCAGGGGGGACAAACCAGTCCCACGAGCCGGTTATGATAGAGATCCTCTCAGATCTCAGCGAGCCCGCTCCCTCTCCCCGGCGACATCTCACCATGATTCCACGCCATCCTTGCGATTCTCGCGCCCAGTTCCTCCTCTAACCGATGAAGAGGAGATCCGCCGTCAGATCCAGGAGATGCGTCAGGAGCTGAACGCCGCCAAGCAGACCCATCTGCCCCAACCCAAGGCGGAGCAGGGCATCCCTTTCTCTAAGGGAATCATGGAGGAAGTGATTCCCTCCCACGTCAAACTGCCAGCCGTCGAACCCTATCACGGCTCCACTGACCCGGACGACCATCTCAGTAGCTTCCGGTCAATAATGATGTTCCACGGAGCATCTGATGCGGTCCTCTGCCGAGCCTTCCCATCCACCCTCAGAGGATCCCCCGAACCTGGTTCAACGCCTTGAAACCGGGTTCCATTGATTCATTCGACGAGCTGAGCGCCTTTTTATTAGCCAGTTCGTCAGCAGCCGCCGCCATCGACGAAGATCCGACTCCCTCTCCGAAGTTAAGCAGAGAGAGGGGGAGTCCTTGAGAAATTACCTTGGCCGTTTCAACAAGGCTATGTTAGAGGTGGACCACCTTAATCATGAGGTGGCTATGTCCGCCCTGACGGGGGGAGTTTCGAAGGAGAGCGACTTCTACCTGGCAATGGAGGTCAGCTACCCCCCATGTCTCTCTAATATGATGGCCCTTGTGGACAAGTACGCTAGGGTCAAGGAGTCGCGGAGAGTGGCCCGCGCTGAGCAAGCAAAGAAGAAAAGAGCCCAAAGTCCCCGACAGGCACCGTCCCATCCGTCAACCAAGTCTGCCTTGCCGCCAAAGAGTCCCTCCGCTGCCACCAAGAAATCACTCCCAGAGTCCTCCTAGGCGATTTGATCGCTATACTCCGCTGACTGTGCCCCGAGCGCAAATCCTTATGGAGATAGAGCGCCAACTTCCCCGGCCAGTGCCTCTTCGAGGGAACCTGACCCGAAGAGATCTTGCCAAGTACTGCCGCTACCATAGGGAGCATGGTCATGACACTGAAGAATGCTGGCAGCTAAAGAATGAGATAGAGAGGCTGATTCGGCGAGGATGGCTGAATCAGTTCAGGAGGGCGCCCGAGCCACAACAACAAGGAGGTGACCGTCAGCTCGAGCTCCAACAACCTTCTCCTCCACCCAATCCGCCTGTGATTGGCCGCATCAACATGATTGAAGAGGCCGGCGGATCGAGTCCAAGGGGCGGCGGTGATGAACCGGCGCCAAAAAAGGCAAGGACAGGCGAACTCTCCTTCTCCGACGATGATGTTCTGGGAATACAACTCCCCCACGATGGCGCACTAGTTGTATCCCTCAATTTGAACAATTATGATGTAAGCCGAATCCTCATTGATAGTGGAAGCTCGGTAAATGTTTTGTACCTCGGTGTGTTTGCCAGGATGAAATTGCTCATGGAAAATCTTCGAGCCGTGGATTCCGCCCTGATGGGATTCACCAGCGACATCATTATCCCAGAAGGAATCATCACCCTGACGGTCCGCGCGGGAACCTGGCCCCTTGTGACTATTGTACAGACCGATTTTTAGTGACCAACCTCAGATCCCCATACAACGCCATATTCGGCAGGCCTGGCTTGATGTCCCTCAAGGCAGTTGTCTCCATCCCGCATCTGTCTATGAAGTTCCCCACCGAGCAAGGAGTTGGAGTGGTTCGGGGAAGTCAAGCCATGGCTCGGCAATGTTTCGTTACGAGCCTTCAGTCTAGAATGCCCAAAGTTGACGGGCTAGACGCTCGCGAAGACTTCGCCGAACAACGGGGAGAACCGGCAGAAGAATTGGAGGAAGTACCATTGGACGAAGCTCAGCCTGACCGAACCACAAGGATCGGGTCGCTACTCAAAGGAGAGTCTCGGCACAGGTTGATCAGGTTCCTCCAAAGCAATGCCGACATCTTCACCTGGACCGCCTTCGACATGCCAGGAATCAACCCCGAGGTCCTCGTCCACCATCTCAATGTGGACGAGAGGCACAGGCCTGTAAAGCAGAAAAAGAGAAGCTTCACCCCAGAGCGGCAAAAAGCCATTGAAGAAGAGGTCGACAAACTTATAAAGGCCAACTTCGTCCGAGAGGTAAATTACCCAAACTGGCTGTCAAATGTCGTCATGGTGAAAAAGTCGAACGGCAAATGGAGGATCTGCATCGACTTCACCGACCTCAACAAAGCCTGCCCGAAGGACAGCTTCCCCCTCTCTCGGATCGATCAGCTCGTGGACGCCACCTCAGGACACCAGATGCTGACATTCATGGACGCCTATTCCGGCTACAATCAATCCGAATGGCCCCTGAAGATGAAGAAAAGACCGCCTTCATAACCGATCGAGGTACCTACTGTTACCGTGTTATGCCTTTTGGTCTTAAGAATGCAGGGGCGACCTACCAGCGGCTGGTTAACAAGGTGTTCAAGGAACAAATCGGCCGGAACATGAAGGTGTACGTGGACGACATGCTGGTTAAAAGCAAGGAGGCGTCACAGCATGTCGAGGACCTCTCGGAGAGCTTTGCAATGTTGCGCAAATATGGGATGAAACTCAACCCGACCAAGTGCGCCTTCGGCGTCAACTCGGGGAAGTTCCTCGGCTTCATGGTCTCCCAGCGAGGTATCGAAGCTAACCCCCAGAAGATTCAAGCTCTCCAACAAATGGCGCCCCCTGCATCTATTAAAGAGGTCCAGCGCCTAACCGGGAGGGTAACGGCCCCTAACCGCTTTGTGGCGCGGTCGGCCGAGAGATGCCTCCCCTTCTTCAAAACTCTCCGATCGGCCAAAAACTTCCAGTGGACTCCCGAATACCAAAGGTCATTCCAAGATCTCAAGAAGTACCTCGGCTCGCCCCCGCTCCTCAGCAGTCCGACCCCAGGAGAGACCTTATTCTTGTACCTGGCCGTTTCGGAGGGCGCGGTCTGCTCGGTGCTGATCAAGAAAAAGGCAAGATCCAGAAGCCGATCTACTATGTGAGCAGGCTGCTCCGTGATGCGGAGATGAGGTACAGCAGGATTGAAAAGATGGTGTTGGCCTTGATCACCTCAGTTCGAAAGCTACGACCATATTTCCAAGCACACTCCGTAACGGTCCTGACTGACCAACCCATCAAGACGGTTGTCCACCGTCCCGAGACATCGGGAAGAATGACCAAATGGGCCGTCGAGCTAAGCGAGCATGACATACATTTTCAGCCTCGCCCAGCCATCAAAGCCCAAGTACTGGCCGACTTCCTTCTCGAGTGTACCATCCCAGAGGATGGTTCTACCCCAGACTCTCTTGAAGAGCCAAAGTCTGGAGCCCGGTGGCTCCTCCACGTCGACGGGTCGTCCAATGCCCATCACTCTGGTGCGGGTTTAGTTCTCACCAGTCCTGAGGGGATGACCTTCGAGTATGGCGTCCGATTCTCCTTCCCGGCTTCCAACAACGAAGCCGAGTACGAAGCTCTGTTGGCTGGTCTCCGGATCGCCCACAATTTGAAGGTGAAAAGCTCAACACCTTCACCGACTCTCAGCTGGTAGCCGGCCATGTTCGGGGAGAGTTCGAAGCTCGGGAACCAAATATGATTCGATATCTCCAGGAGGTGCGTAACTTGCTTCCCCATTTTTCCGAATTTGAAATTCTTCATATTCCCAGATCCGAGAACGCTCGTGCCGATCTACTCTCCCGACTGGCAACCACGGAGATAATGGATGCCGAGCAAAAATTCCACCTGGAGACTCTGGAAAAGCCGAGCATCACGGAAGCCGACCGGGTGATGCAAGTTGAGGCCGAACCATCCTGGTTCAACCCTATCCTCAAATATCTCAAAGAAGGGTCGCTTCCGTCCGACCAAAGAGAGGCTAGGAAGCTGAAGCTGCAGGCCATTCACTACGTGTTGATTGACAACCAACTATACAAGCGATCATTTTCCATGCCGCTGCTTAGGTGCCTTCGCCCATCAGAAGCGGACTACGCTCTGCGTGAGGTACATGAAGGGATTTGCGGCAACCATTTGGGAAGCCGGTCCCTCTACCATAAAGTGCTGCGACAAGGCTATTACTGACCGACCATGCAGAAAGACGCAGACGATCTGGTTCGCGCCTGCGACCCCTGCCAAAGATATTCAAACATCCAAAGACTCCCTTCCGCCGAGCTAGTTTCTATATCCTCCGCTTGGCCCTTTGCCAAATGGGGGTGGACATCCTCGGCCCATTCCCGCTTGCAACAGGACAGCGGAAATTCTTGTTTGTCGCCATCGACTACTTCACCAAATGGGTTGAAGCGGAAGTAGTTGCGCAAATTACTGAAGCACGGGCTAGAGATTTTGTTTGGAGGTCCATCATCTGCCGATTCGGCCTCCCCCACACTATAATCACAGATAACGGCAAGCAGTTCGACAACTCCAAATTTCGTCAGTTCTGCGTGGAACACGGGATTCGTCATCACCTCACTTCGGTCGGGCACCCACAAGCCAACGGGGCGGCCGAGGTGACCAACAGAACCCTCCTCCAGGGAATTAAAGCTCGTATCTCCAGAGCCCAAGGTAGGTGGGCAGATGAGCTGCATCATGTCCTGTGGGCCTACCGCACAACCCAAGAATCCCAACAGACGAGACCCCATTCCGAATGGCCTTCGGTACAGAGGCCGTTATCCCTGTGGAAGTCGGTCTCCCATCATTGCGGGTGGAGAGCTACTCGGAGGAGGCTAGCAACGAACAACTCCGCACCAACCTCGACCTGATAGAGGAAATCAGAGAGAAGGCCCGGATCAGAACGGCTGCCTATCAACAAAGGGTGGCCCATTACCACGCTTCCAGAGTTAAAGGGAAGACCTTCCTGCCCGGCGACCTTGTCCTCCGAAAGGCCTTTGTTTCCAAACCGCTGGAGTGAGGAAAGCTGGTGCCAAACTGGGAGGGTCCGTACCAGGTAGCGGAGATTATTGGACCGGGAACCTACAAGCTGCAGGATCTGAATGGGAAGTCCATTCCCGGACTTGGAACGCGGACAACCTTTGTAAATATTATAAATAGGGTATGTCCCCTCTGAATTCATCTTCGCATGCCTCACTACACATTCATGCTTATCTGTTTCCTCAAAACCTGTCACGTGAATCATTATGCACTATATTGCTATAAATTGCAAGAAGAAACAGATACTGCTTACCAATCCTCGGCGCAACCGAGCTCTCTGTTTGAACAGGAATCTCCAAACCTTGGCAGGGCCAAGTAAAATATTCTCCGAACCTCGGCAGGGCCGAGCAACAAATCTCCGAACCTTGGCAGGGCCAAGTAAAATATTCTCCGAACCTCGGCAGGGCCGAGCAACAAAATCTCCGAACTTTGGCAGGGCCAAGTAAAATATTCTCCAAACCTCGGCAGGGCCGAGCAACAAATCTCCGAACCTTGGCAGGGCCAAGTAAAATATTCTCCGAACCTCGGCAGGGCCGAGCAACAAATTCTCCGAACCTTGGCAGGGCCAAGTAAAATATTCTCCGAACCTCGGCAGGGCCGAGCAACAAATCTCCGAACCTTGGCAGGGCCAAGTAAAATATTCTCCGAACCTCGGCAGGGCCGAGCAACAAAATCTCCGAACCTTGGCAGGGCCAAGTAAAATATTCTCCGAACCTCGGCAGGGCCGAGCAAAAAATCTCCGAACCTTGGCGGGGCCAAGTAAAATATTCTCCGAACCTCGGCAGGGCCGAGCAACAAAATCTCCGAACCTTGGCAGGGCCAAGTAAAATATTCTCCGAACCTCGGCAGGGCCGAGCAACAAATCTCCGAACCTTGGCAAGGCCAAGTAAAATATTCTCCGAACCTCGGCAGGGCCGAGCAACAAATCTCCGAACCTTGGCAGGGCCAAGTAAAATATTCTCCGAACCTCGACAGGGCCGAGCAACAAAATCTCCGAACCTTGGCAGGGCCAAGTAAAATATTCTCGAACCTCGGCAGGGCCGAGCAACAAATCTCCGAACCTTGGCGGGGCCAAGTAAAATATTCTCCAAAACTCGCCGGGCCGAGCAACGAATCCTCCTAGCCATGGCAAGGCCAGGTAAAAGTCATTCGGGCTGAAACCCCAGATAAAAACCAAGGTGCGCAGGCCCCGACTAAAGCCGGGCGGCCTCCAAATAGTCCCCGAAGGACTTCGTCCGGTTTGAAAATGAGCACGTTAAACAAAAACCGTCGACGCGTAAGAAGAAGCCACCATTGGCAAACCCCCTCTTGAGGCCGTTGAGCCCGCGTAATCGGCCAAAGGCCCCAAGCAGAGCTAGGGGATCCCCCTCTCTGCTACTGAAAACCTTTTTGGGTGATGCCCCTATAACCCGTCGTTCAAAGCACCTACATCAACGCTAAAAAACGATGGGTCACGCCAACACGCTGATTCATCACACGGGTCAAGGCCATAAACTCTTGAAGGAAAGGACTTCAAAAACAAGATCCATCTTTCATTTATAAAGAGGATTACAAAGGGGCAGTAAAAAACAAAAACAAGAAGAGAGGCCCTAAATCAGAATCCGGAGTCACTCCCGGAGGCTAGCAACTCCTCCAGGCGCTCCGTCAAGTCAGCCGCTTGCTGACGAAGGGACGCAATCTCCTCCCTCTGCCGGTCCATCAACCGGCGTGAGGCTTCCGCCTCCCTGACCGACACGTCCAAGTATTCTTCGGCGGTCCTCGCGAGCTTCTCATTATTCGCAAAGGCCGACGCTAGGCCCTCTCCGTCAACCGTGACGGAGGTGCGCCTCCCCTCCGAGCGCGGCAGGCTGTCGAGTGAGGAACGCGACCCGACTGATGATCGCCCTAGGGAGGCCATTTTTTCGAACTTAAATCGAGGGATGGCCGAAACCGATGCTCCTCGGTCGTATTTATACTCGTCAGGCAGGTATCTCTATCAGTCGCATCGTAACCACCGACCCATAAGAACTTACCATGCGTCGCCGTTTCAATGCTTGCGAAATCCGAAGTGTCGCGCCCCATCCCGAGTGAGATTGGTAAGCGCGAGCAGGTTGTTCGGGAAATTCCCCAAGCAAACATTTTCCGATCTGTCGGCCCTCGCAATAAATGCGTTCGGCGCTTCCCCGAGCCTCTTAATGCTGGTCTCTTTTTCGGGAAACGCGGAAGTCCGACATTCGGCCAATAACCTATCCCCTCGGGGAGAGTGGCGTCACCAATAAAAGCGTGACAATATACCACCCATTCCGCTCTGGCGCCTCTTATCAAGCGCCACGTGGACCTAACGCTGTGGCCCACAATGACAACTGAGTCGCTCCCTTGAGCCCGGATCTCTGAACCTCGGTAGGGCCGAGCTACAAAATCTCCGAACCTTGGTAGGGCCAAGTAAAAGTTCTCCGAACCTCGGCAGGGCTGAGTACAAAATCTCCGAACCTTGGCAGGGCCAAGCAAAACGTTCTCCGAACCTCGGCAGGGCCGAGCTACAAAATCTCCAAACCTTGGCAGGGCCAAGTAAAACGTTCTCCGAACCTTGGCAGGGCCGAGCTACAAACCTCCGAACCTTGGTAGGGCCAAGTCAATTATCTCCGGACCTCGGCGGGGCCGAGTGAATGAATCTCCGAACCTTGGCAGGGCCAAGACAAATATCTCCGAAACTCGGCTGGCCCGAGTGACAGGTTCCCTGAACCATGATGGGAAAAAGTACGAATTCCCTGAACTTTGGCCAAGGTCGGCCCGCGATAATCTGAGCTCCGGTAAAAGCGGAGCACAAAAATACCAGGCTTCTGACCAGGGTAAGGAGCATGCTTCGCCGAATGACCTCTGAACCGCCACACACGAACCTCGATTAGTTCGGACGACGTGAGATCCTCGTCTAAGGACGAGCGGAACGCCTTTGTACCCCACAAACAACAATAACAACAAGCTCAGCACAAAAAGACAGAGATTGAAAAACAGAACATAACTCTCTTTATTGCCGACCAAGATCAGTTACAAATGCCTCATAGGCGTTACAAGAGCATTGAAATGCATAAAATAAAGGCAAATACAAAACTCGGGCAACTGCTCCAAAGCAGACCTGACCAATCTGTGATGTTTCGGCGTCCGGATCGACAAATCAGGCAAACCACGAAACGGTCAGCCCGCCTGGACGGTCGATAAAGCTGACCCTCCACGGCTCCCACCGAATGAAGAGATTCAAAAGGCGTCACGGCCCGTGGATGCTGATTCTGAGGATTCGAGCAAACCAGCCCGCTCCCCTAGGAGGGGGTGCTGGATCGCAGGCCGCTGCCCGACCGAGAGGCCCGGGGACCATCAGACCCCGGTTGCTCCCATTTTCTCCGTCCCGTGGCAAGGATTCCCCTCAGAGAAGGGATGGGAATCCAGGCCAGCGAAAGAGGGAGAGTCTGTGCGTGCTACGGGGGTGTCGATACACTTCCTACCGTAAGCCCCCTGTAACAGGCCACAAAGGTCACATGGGAAGAGTATATGTGCGCTCCCCGTGTGATCTCTGCGCCCCCCATGTGCGCTCTCCATGTGATCTCCGGGACTCTTCCCCTAAGAATGAGCCGTTCTTCAGCAGCTCCCCGGTCGCCCCAGCTATCCGGCGGCAAGGAGCCTATGAGAGGAAAAGTCGGTCCTCCCACTCGTAGCAGCAAGGAGTGAGCATAATGGAAGCTCTGGTGGAAAAGACACTTTGGGGGTAACCGAACAACCCCTTTCTCCCCTTTTTATAGGCAGTAAAGAACCGGGAACAAGCTATCAAAGCTGAAAGTCCCGAGATTCAAACATCTGGCCCATGCCTCCACGTGGTCCCTCAGGATAGACACGGCGCCCCACTGCGCGCCAAGCCCACTGCCTGAGTTATGACGCGTACGGGGATCTCCTCTTGATNCTGCGCGTCCCGAGATTAAATTTCCAAGTGGTGCATCCACGTGGTCTCCCAAGACTGGCGCCCCACCGCGCGCCAAACCCATCGCCTGAACCAGGACGTGTACGAAGATCCCCTCCTGATCCCGAATCACGGCCAGTAAATACAGGAAATCGTCCGCTGACGCTTCGAAAACCGGCGGGCTCAGAAAATCGTCCTTTGAAAAAGTACTGTCCAATAGTAGACGGTTGCGTGCGAATCGCAACAAAGCGACCTGCATGGGAAAAGAGCACCTTCCGGAAAGCTCTGATGCAGCTTTATGCCCCCCACTGTGCCGTATCACCGTTTCTAGTAAAATAAAAACGAATTGCCTGTGGGACAGCAGGGCACTGGCAGGATGGCAGGAAGCACGCCGACCTATTTTGTCCGTCGGCCCTAGCCGACCTATCCCTTCTGTCGGCCCATGCGACCTATTTTCGTCCGTCGGCTCTAGCCGACTCATTTCTTCTGTCGGCCCACGCCGACCTATTTTTGCCCGTCGGCCCTAGCCGACCTATCCCTTCTATCGGCCCACGCCGACCTGTTTTCGCCCGTCGGCTCTAACCGACCTATTTCTTCTGTCGGCCATAGCCGACCTATCCCTTCTGTCGGCCATGCCGACCTATTTTCGTCCGTCGGCTCTAGCCGACTCATTTCTTCTGTCGGCCCACGCCGACCTATTTTGCCGTCGGCCCTAGCCGACCTATCCCTTCTGTCGGCCCACGCCGACCTGTTTTCGCCGTCGGCTCTAACCGACCTATTTCTTCTGTCGGCCATAGCCGACCTATCCCTTCTGTCGGCCCATGCCGACCTATTTTCGTCCGTCGGCTCTAGCCGACCCATTTTTCTATCGGCCCATGCCGACCTATTTTGTCCGTCGGCCCTAGCCGACTTATTTCATTCATCGGCCCAGCCGACCTAATTTATCTGTCGGCCCTGGCCGACCACTTTATTCGTCGGCCCGCGCCGACCTATTTTTGTCCGTCGGCCCTAACCGACTTATTTCATTCATCGGCCCCAGCCGACCTAATTTATCCATCGGCGCTGGCCGATCTATTTTGCCTGTCGGCCCTGGCCGGCCTACTTCGCCTATCGGTCCGAGCTAACGCGTTTGCATAGTCTTGGAATAAAGATAACCCAAGATCGCCAGCGAGCCACAGACCGCTCAAGGCGAAACTGAACGACGATGAGACCAAACCAGGACAGCACTTAAGTCAAAACAGAAAGTTCTTTTATTAAGGAACGACAATAAGCAAGGTACAATAACAACTCCTACGAACCAGGAGCCGCACCAGCCTTTGAGGAGCCCTCAGTTGCGCCTGCGGAGGCGTGACTAGGCTCACCCTTCTCCGATGTTCTCGCCCCCTCGGCGGCAGTTTGCGATCGTCCCTCAGAAACTGCAGCTTCGCTGGGACTAGGGGCGGCACCAGGTTCGCCGTCAGACACGTCGGCATATTCATCTTCGCCTTCTTCTTCTTCAGACTCGCCATCGTCGGGATCTTGGGCGCTCAGAAAAGAAAGATCCCACTCCGGGCGCTCACTGAGAATCCGCTGTTTACACTCTTCTATCCCATGATGGAAGGCGTCAACGCTAATAGCGTCCTGCCTACCCTTGAGAATGGCGTGCTGCGTTTTGACTTCGCGGCCTGCTTCTCGGCCTCGATCACTTGGGCCTTCAAAATGACATTTGTTCCTCAAGCTCGCTAGCCCGCGTCTCGAGTTCCGAGCTCTGCTGCGAGTGGACGCGAGCACACTTTGGAGAGCCCGAATCTCCGACCCCATCTTCGCCATCTGGAAAAGCCAAAATCAATCGGCGTCGCAAGGAAGCCAGTAGAAAAATAAAGAGGGTAAAATGGGAGCATACCTCCCCCTCTCGCCTGGCCAGCCTTTTGGCCAGCTCCTCGGCCTCACTCCGGGCTCTTGTCCTGTCAGCGCCGACCAGCTCGACCCTCTCTTGCAGGGTACTGATCTTCGATTGTCTGGCTTCAATCTCCCCACGAGCTTGCGACAACTCGTCACTCACTCGAGTCATCATCCCTTGATGCCACCTAGCGTTCTCCTTCAAATCGGCAATTTCACCATCACGCCGTTTCAATTTCTCCTCCACTTCGCCGAGCATTCTCGCCAGGCGCCTTCTTTCATCGTCGGCCTCCCTCCCCAGCCGACTCATGCTCTCACCGTGTTCCCGCTGCATCGCCGCCACCTCCGCGGAGTGTTTCGATTTAATCTTGGCCAACTCCAAGCACGCGTCGTCGTTCTTCGCTAGGAGTCCCTGTAACTCCTCCACCCTGCGCTTCTGCTTGGACACCTCGTCCACGGCAGCCTGATGTGCCGCCCTTGCCGCCTTCGAGTTCCTGTCCATCGTGTCCATGAGCTCTTCGAACTGCTCAGACACCTTCAGCCGCGACTGGAGCTCGACATTCTCCCTCCGGGCCTGGACACTGGCCCCCGTCGCCAAACTCAGGCGCCAGCAAATCGCCCGGGAAAGCAAAACGCTCTGCAAAGCAAAAATTGAATAAGCGCCCACGACGGGGTCCATCGGGAAACATCTGTCACATAGGAAAAGTGACTCACCCGCGAAGCGTAGTCCCGGGTCATCCTCATCAAAGTCGTGTTATCAATGGCAGGAAGGAGATGGATACCTCAGCTACACCTTGCTGCCCGAATGCAGCATCGACCAATCCCAGGTCGGCAAACTTGTCCGTCGATGGATCCGCACCCGGATGCAGGACCGACCTTATCATGGCGGAAAATGCCTCATCAATGCTAGTCTCCGAGCTGCTGGGTTGACCGGCCCCGCCTGAGGGACCGGCCTGGACGACCCCCAGCTGAGAAGCCTTCAACCTCCCAGCCTCCTCCATCAAGGCCCTGGCTTGGGCCTCTTCAGATAGCTCGGCCAGCCCAAGCGCCAGCCTCCCCAAAATTTTCTTCGAGGGAGCCCCGATCGTGGGACCCCCACTTTGTTGTGCTCCCTCCACCGATGCATCCTTTCCAGTCGCCACCACCTGCGTCTCCTCCGCAAGCTCCCCCGAGACCTCGGTCTGACCCGCCTCTTGACCCATCGAGGGCGGCCCGACCTCACTGCTACCAGACTCCCCGGCGGACAGACCAAGTAGGGGCTCCCCCTGAACTTCCTCCGCTGCGGCTATCTCCTCCCCCTCTCCCGCTGGAGCCAGTGGCGATCCCGCGGGGACAATGGGCCCCTCTGCTACGGCCGCCTCCGATGGACCCGTCGCAGGTTCCTCTTTCAAGGGGGACGCGGTCGGACGAACCAGCGGAGCTTCATCCGAACTGTCCGATATCTCCAGTATGAGGGCGCCAGGTGCCGTGGCCATTCTCCCCGGATCCTCCTTCGCCCCCAGCGGTCCTATGGGGACTGCTCCAACGTCCGGCGGGTTTTTGGCAGAGGTATGGGCCCTTTTCTCGGGTCGGCCACTGTCCGCGCCGCTACCTTCCCCTGGGCGCTTCCCCCTCTTCCTCTTGGAGAGGCTCGACAACGCCAACCTTGTGGCTGTCAAACCGGAATTTACATACTCAGGCCCAAGCGCGGTAATCAAGAAAAATACACAGCGCAAAAAGGGACTCACCTTGTGGATCCAGAGGGCTGAGCCCGGCTGCGAAGAGGGCCCCCTCCGATAACAGGTCGTTAGCCGAAAATACCTGTCCATTACGAAGGACATCCAGGTCCCTCTCCTCCTGCGCCGATAAGGCCGGATGCGTCTCCGCATCCCTCGCAACTTCCCCCCATCGTCGAGGAAATCGGAACCGACGTTCCCCTCCGCAATCACGAATCGGCTCTTCCACCCCTTGATGGAAGAAGGCTTATCCGCGATGACATTAAAGGATCTCCGGGGCCCGATGGAGGTCCACTCCGATTTCCTCCCAGGAGTCAAGTGGTAACAGGTGCGGAAAAGGGGGAGAGTCGCAACGACTTGAATCTGGTGACACATCGAAATGAATCCGACGATATTCCGCCAACTATTTGGAGCCACCATCGATGGACAGATGTTGTAGTGGGTCATGATCTCCTTCGCCAAGGGATGGAGAGGAAAACGAAGACCCGCCTTAAAACTATCCTCATAGATAAAGACTCCGGACTCTAATCCCCGAGTAACCCTATCTTCGGGTTCCGGCACCCGCAAAACTACATCCAGGGGCAGACCATACCTCTGGTGGATCCTTCCCAAATCCTCAGCAACTATTTCTGAGGCCACATCCTCAGGGATCATTGCCATCTCGGTTGAGGAAAATCCTGGGCGAAAGCGATGAACGCTAGAGAGGTTGAGAGACCAATACTCTTCTGAAAACAGGGTGAGAAGACGCCGCAAACATGCCCACATGTGCATAAGCATGTATATATATATATAGGGCGGCCGTCACTTCGCTTCTCCGCCAAGGAACCACCCTGGGGAGGCGGGACGTCTCATTCGAGGCGTCCGGAATCGCCTCGACAAACCTCCATATCGATCGGGATTCACAGCACGGCACGATCTCAACCGTCGCTAGTAGAGGAACCTTACCTCCGAAGGTATGATGGCCCTGTCGCATTAATTAGGGCATCATTGCATGAACTGTCTAGGCCAAGATGTCCCATCCAGGGCGCGCCACTTGAGCTTATACTCCCTACGCCCGAACCTACGCTTCGAACTAGGGAATGGAGGGCATGTGTTGGGGGGTAAAATCGTCATTGCATTGATTCCGTGCGAGGCGGCTAAGGCTGACCTCCTCCCACCGTCTCCCTCCGAGCTTCCGTAGCTCGGCCCCTTCCGGGCTTCCTAGCTCGGCCTCTCCTGGGCTTCCGTAGCTCGGCCCCTTCCGGGCTTCCCTAGCTCGGCCCCTTCCGGCTTCGTAGCTCGGCCTCTCCCGGGCTTCCCTAGCTCGGCCTCTCCCGGGCTTCCGCAGCTCGGCCTCTCCCGGGCTTCCCTAGCTCGGCCTCTCCCGGGCTTCCGTAGCTCGGCCCCTTCCGGGCTTCCCTAGCTCGGCCCCCTTCCGGGCTTCCGTAGCTCGGCCCCTTCCGGGCTTCCCTAGCTCGGCCTCTCCCGGGCTTCCGTAGCTCGGCCCCTTCCGGGCTTCCCTAGCTCGGCCCCCTTCCGGGCTTCCGTAGCTCAGCCTCTCCCGGGCTTCCCTAGCTCGGCCTCTCCCGGGCTTCCGCAGCTCGGCCTCTCCCGGGCTTCCTTAGCTCGGCCTCTCCCGGGCTTCCGTAGCTTGGCCCGTTCCGGGCTTCCCTAGCTCGGCCCCCTTCCGGGCTTCCCTAGCTCGGCCTCTCCCGGGCTTCCGTAGCTCGGCCCCTTCCGGGCTTCCCTAGCTCGGCCTCTCCCGGGCTTCCGCAGCTCGGCCCCTCCCAGGCTTCCCTAGCTCGGCCTCTTCCGGGCTTCCCTAGCTCGGCCCCTTTCGGGCTTCCGTAGCTCGCTTCTACCCAGCGATCCACGCCCTGACGTCTACCTCCGCGGAACCTGACGCGGGAGAGCTTAAGCTTACCCGAGCAGCTCCTTAGGCAAGGAATCATGTTGAGACGTGGCCTAAGACCTATTGTAACCGTCCCAGGTCTACTCACCCAGATCCCAAGACATCGAGGAGCTCTCCCAGCCGTCGATCCCTTAACAGACAAGGCGTGGATTCTAACGGCCCCACAACGGCCTGATTCTGTCTACCCCCGTATCGTAACAACCCCAGAACCTTCCAGAAGATGCTCAAGTCCCCAGGTGACAGTCTATAAATATCAGATTGGCAGATTCCCTCAGGTACGCGACTCTATACGCACACTTGCGTGCTTACACCTCCACTCTCACTCTCCTCCTCTCGACGGGAGCTCGTCGGCGCTCCTGCCCTTTGGAGCCTCCGATTGGCCGCCCCCGGAGAGGTCTACCGGAGAGATCCACCTCCTCATTATCTGGTTGATCGCCAATTTCTTCCCCACTGACTTGAGCGTCGGAGGGTCTTCCGCGGAGGACCACCCCCAGCGTCCCTCCGCGTGTTGGCTTCTTTTGCAGGTCCGCACCCCTCTTTCCGAAGATCGACCGCGTCCGAGTCGGAGGACGGATTTCAGCGGCAACACTATCCTCTATAAGTCTTAGTATTTTGAAAGTACTATATATGTCATCACTTCTTTATCATTATTATCAAAAATGTAAAGGGCGAAACAATCATTCGGCCTCCGATTATACTTTTGAATATGTAGCCGATTTTTCACCGCATTCGTTATTGAAAAAGCTTCCTCAATCAATGAAAGTTATTGAGGCAGGGAGAGAGAATGTTGCCTTCACAAGCTTAAAAAATAATAAAATAAGATGTGAAAGACAGATTCTCGTCACCCATCTAAAATTCCAGACAATCATGGAAGGTTACAAATTTGATGAGGTTGTCTCAACATATAATAAAATATACCGAAGGAGAAGAAATGTCAAGAATGGCAGCTTTTTTGTTTATTAGGAACTCCAAATATAGAATAGAACCCGTCTCACGAACGGCTAGAAAGAGCCATGGAATAGAGTCTGGAAAGCATCAAGGTCCATTACTCTGAATTGACATCGTTTATTAGGTGATTTTCTAATCATAGGGGCCGGGCTTTCTTTTGAGTACAATCATTGGGCTTGATGACCCCCCACTCAAAAATCCGAATTGGCTTCACGATAAAATCCGAGCTTTCTCCTTTGATTTATGGTGCGTGGGCATCTCTTTAGTTGGGCATTCTCTTTAGTTATTTTAGCCATTGACTGCGACTTGGATAGTTGCGATCAAATAATTCTGATTTTAAATTGCATGTTCTGTGGGTCAGGTAAGAAGATGCTATATAAATCGATAGATGAATAAAGCAGAGGCAGAGGCATCAGTTCTTCAAACTCTATCCTCCAAGTTTGCTTTACTTTTGCTGAGAAATCGGCTTTACCGTCCTTGCTGTGAGGTTCTTGAACTCACCTTCTCTTCATCATTGTATTTTGTACATTATTACAGTCTTCTGTTTTGTTTCCCAGGAATAAATTAAATTTGGTCGTGGATGAATTACTGTTGCAATAAACTGGAATCCATGGCGGTTGCTTTGTTTTGCTGCTGCTCCTCCTATCCTTAGCACCGCTCATGTCCTCCTCGCGGTTGGGAAATGAGACAGACCTGCAGGCCTTGCTTGCTATAAAGAATCAGATGACACGCGAGTCCCCTGGAGCTCTGAGCTCATGGAATCACACCGTCCATGTCTGTGCCTGGGAGGGGGTCTCGTGCATCCGCAAGCACGGCACGCAGAGGATCTCAGCCTTGGAACTTGCATCTCATGGCCTCGCAGGTTCCCTCTCTCCTTTCATTGGCAACCTCAGCTTTCTCAGAAGAATCAACTTATCAGACAACGCTCTCCATGGAGAGATCCCACCAGAGATCGGCCGCTTGCGCCGACTGCAGCATCTCGATTTGACCTCCAACTCATTTGCAGAGCTAATCCCTGTGAATCTGTCCTACTGTTTGGACCTTCAGATGCTCAATCTAAGCTACAACCATCTCACGGGGAGGATACCTGATGAGATCAGCAACCTATCCAAGCTTAAATATCTGTCAATTCAGAAAACAACATCACAGGTGTCATCCCACCATGGCTTGGCAATCTTTCTTCCCTGATCGAGCTCTCTGTAGGGTGGAACAAATGGAGGGAGGAATATTCCCAGAAGTTGGCCAACTTGGACGTCTAGAAATATTAGTTGTGGAAGAAATATGCTCTCAGGTACCATCCCTGCGTCCCTCTACAATCTCTCATCCTTGCAAGCTTTGGGCGCTACAGGAAACCGGCTGCAGGGAAGCCTGCCACCCGATATTGGCGCCAGACTTCCAGATCTCCGGCAACTTGTTCTTGGTGAAAACGAAATTAGAGGACCAATTCCAGCATCACTTTCCAATGCCTCTAGACTTCAGATTATCGATCTCCCATACAACAATTTTATCGGTTTCATGCCCACTGATCTTGGAAGATTAAAATATCTCTCCTGGTTAAATATATATTCAAATAACATTCAAGCCGACAATGTCCGTGGTTGGGAATTTCTTGCTTCTCTCAGGAATTGCAGTTATCTAACATGTTTATCGCTGGGCGAAAACAATCTAAGGGGTGCGTTGCCTATTTCAATAGCAAACCTCTCCGCACAACTTGAATATCTATTGATTAGTTTCAACCAAATATCGGGGAGTATTCCTTCTGGGATAGGAAACCTGGTCAATCTGCAGAAACTAGGAATGGTTGAAAATCTTCTAACAGGCACCATTCCAGAAAGTGTTGGAAAGCTTAGCAATTTGCATCTTTTACTCCTATTCAACAATAGATTTACAGGTTCTCTTCCATCCTCCCTCGGAAATCTAACTCAGTTGATTGGTCTCGGTTATATGGCAATAGTTTACAAGGCCGCATACCTCCAAGCCTCGGAAACCTCAAGCAACTAGAAGCACTGGACCTTTCTCGAAATAATCTCAGTGGTACCATACCTAAAGAAATTGTTAGTCTTCCTTTTTTGTCAGATTCCATCAACTTATCTAACAATTCATTAGTTGGGCCACTCCCAGAAGAAGTCGGCAGTTTGAAAAATATCAAAATATTCGTCGTCTGGGAACAAGTTAACAGGTAAAATTCCAGACACAATTGGTGGATGTGAAGTCCTTGAGTTCCTATATTTGGACAATAACTTTTTCAATGGAAGCATTCCATCGTCTCTCAGCAACATAAAGGGCCTCCAAGGATTATTTCTATCTTACAATCACTTGACAGGGACCATTCCTTCATCTTTGAGCACAATCAAGGGCCTTCAAGCTCTGGATCTCTCACACAATTACCTTTCAGGGTCAATCCCACGTTCTCTTGAAGATTTGAACTTTTCAAGCTTGAGTTATATACCCACCGAAGACTCGGGTCTTCAATACTTGAAGAATTATTCAATTGGTTTAGATCTATCTTTCAACCATCTTGTGGGGGAAGTGCCAATGAAGGGCATATTTAAAAATGCCACTGCAATCTCACTCGTTGGCAATGATGGACTCTGTGGGGGTATTCCAGAACTTAAGTTACCCAAGTGCCCTGTGAAATTGTCGAAAAACAAACGGGGTCTCAACTGCTAAAATATGTGACTCCAATAGTTGTTATAGCCATCTTCATTTTCATACTTTCCAGCTTTGCTTTTCTTTATTGGAAACAGAAGTCAAAACAACAAACTTCATCTGCTGATTTGTTGGAGAATCAAAATCTCAGAGTTTCATATGCAGAGCTGGTTCAAGCAACTAATGGATTCTCTTCTACCAACCAAATTGGCTCCGGAAGATATGGGTCCGTGTACAAAGGGTTTATGGATCGTGGCAATTCAATTGTGGCTATTAAGGTTTTCAACCTTTTGCATCAAGGAGCTTCCAAGAGCTTCATTGCTGAATGTGAAGCTTTGAGAAACATCCGTCATCGTAATCTCATCAAGATATTAACATCTTGCTCCAGCATAGATTTTCAAGGCAACGATTTCAAAGCTCTAATTTTTGAGTTCATGCCTAATGGGAGTTTGGATACATGGCTGCATCCTAAGCTAGAGAGGGATAACATTTTGAATGGTCTAAGCTTGAGCAAAGGTTGGGCATAGCTGTCGATATTGCCAATGCATTGGATTATCTACATCACAATTGTCACCCACCAATTGTTCATTGTGATCTAAAGCCTGCCAATGTTCTACTTGACAATAACATATGTGCTCGTGTGGGGGACTTCGGCTTAGCAAGGTTTCTATATGAAGGTACGAGCAAACAAATTCAGTTTTCAAGCACTTCAGTTGCAATAAAAGGTTCCATTGGATATGTCGCTCCGGGTAACTACCTCTATTAACCTTCTCTTTTTTTAGTACCATTTTTTTTAAAAACTTTGAAGGATTAAAATCATATTTCTTTTCCATCATGAATCTTCTATTTATATAATATATATTCAAGCTAACATATACATGGATTGCAGAGTATGGGGTAGGTTTTCATGTGTCAACCTTTGGTGATGTGTATAGTTATGGGATCCTTCTGCTAGAGTTGTTTACAGGAAAAAGTCCGGTTAATGACATGTTTCAAAATGGATTAACCCTTAGCAAGTTTGTTGAGATGGCTTTCCCTAATAGAGTGATGGACATTGCTGATCCACTATTAATGTTACCAGAACACATCAATATTGCTTATAGCCAACAGAATAGAAGCGATGCAGTGCAGAAAATCCAAGAATGCATGGTTAATGTGATGAGAGTTGGGCTATCATGCTCGAATCAATCATGGAGAGAGAGAATGAGTATGAAGGATGTTGCAACTGAGATGAACAAAATTCGAGATGCCTACAAGGATGTTGGATTTCTCGAGGAATATGTGGTTGGGGGTGAGTAACCATGCATCATTCCACCTCAACTCAGAGCCAGGGCATGGACAAATCAAAAGTTGTTGAGAATTCTCATCTTCCAAATGAGTCTAATTTTTAAACCAATGTTGTTTTTCCTTTACCAAGTTTCACATATATAATGTCTAGTAATTCTAAGTGATACTATAAAGGCAAAGTTATATGTCAGGGTACACTACATGTGAAATAAAAAAATTGTTAAAAGAAGAAATTCTCAAATTCTATGGGGAATGACATATGATGAGTTGGGGCCTTTTGCCTTGATTATTTTTATTTTGCTGTTGGGAAAGAGAGCAAATCTTTTCCATAGAATAAGCCCCATGATTGCCATCATTTGAACCTACTAGTGTATCATGTAGGACCTAAATTTAGTAGGATCTAGACGTAACTCAAACCAATGAATATGTTTGATCTAAGAATCATAAATAAGTTTCCGATGATAAAAATGATAAAATGTTCGATGATAAACCGCATGATTACTACCATTGGAGTATACTTATGCATTAAATAAGACCAAAATTTGGTAGGCTTTGGACACAATCCAAACCAATAGATACGTTTGGTCCAAGAATCAAATGTTTCCCTCATAATGTTATGCATATTAATAAATGAGAAAATTATTTTAATTAACTATATATCATATTAAAATTGGATAGTGTTTTTAAATAATTAAAAAAGAAAAATCTTTTTAATTAGACCTTCGCAATAGCCAATAGTTACCGCTTATTAGAATGTGATGCATTGATAAATGTCCATCCATGACCAAACTACCACCCCTACCACTCTCCCTCTCTCTTTCTCTATTGGATCAGTTGAAAGGGACACTCTTATATGCAAGATAAAATTTAAGGTTGTGACTAATGGTTAGAAAATTATTTTGGTGATGCCTAGTTGATGGGAAGGCAGGGAAGCGTGCAGTAATTGCATTGTTTGGAACATGGCCATCACTATTTTGGCCATGTCATGAATGCAAGGTGGCTAAGAAATTTTATAAATAATTAAATTTTATAAATGTTGAGAGGAATGTCGACTTAGTCCTGAATAGAGCATAGTAAAGGAAGCAGATTCATGTAGCCGACACCATGTAGTTGGGAAAAGGCTTAGATGAGTTGAGTAAATGTTGAGAAGAATAATTAGAGTTTGAGTTAGATTCCTCTCTTGGATGGCTATGATAGATTTGATTTATAGATAAGGTAATGAGATTTCCAAATAAGATGATAAAATCTCACCTAAACCAGTCTACGCCCCAAATAGGATGAGGATACCAAATAGATCAACACCTTTATCATAGCAGCCCAATTGCTTGGTTTTGGTCACATGGCCGACATCCTAGGTTAGTTCATCCCATATTAATTTTTATAAAATTTTCAATATGAAGGTAAAAGTTATTGAACTAGTTGAAAATAAATAATTTCATGATCAAACATTTTAGATCATAAATAAAATAAAATAATTAATTAAATAATATATATCATGTTCATATTTTAAAGGTCTTTTAATCCACCCTTACATCCCATATTGGTGTTCAGTTCCAAATAAGCCACAAACCCATAATTTGGTTTGGCCTATTTTTTAAGCCCTTAGGACTAGATATATTAAAAATTAGGCAAAAACATACTTTTTATTCTCAAACTTTTACTCAAAATTCATTTTGATTCTTAAATTTTTAATTATTACAATTTAATCTTTCATATTTTAAGAATATTATATTCTTAATATTACATTACGTAGAATTAGTGAAAATAGATGGAATAGTTGACATGTCATTTCTGACATGAACATATAGATTAGGGATGGCAATGGGAAACCCCAATCCTCCTCTTCATATCTGCCAAA
The DNA here is from genome assembly GCA_900491605.1 of Calamus simplicifolius. NCBI lineage: Eukaryota > Viridiplantae > Streptophyta > Magnoliopsida > Arecales > Arecaceae > Calamus > Calamus simplicifolius. Next base: position 101,435 of record UESW01002780.1, on the reverse strand, counting down.
GAAAAAAATCTCCACCTTGACCTATCCCCATAAACAAAAAATTTTTTTCATTCCCATCCACACTTCGTAGGGAATGAATGATAAATCTCAATATCCACGCCATCCCCCTCTCATCTTTCTCCCATCCAGCCCTATCCTTTCTTTAATAACATATATAAATTTTTAGTAAAAATTATTAGAATAATTTATAGATATAAAAATATATAAAGATAATATAGTACTTAAGTATAAGGCCAATAGGATAAAGCAGGAATATACTTATTTCTATCCTCGCTATGTTCCTGCTAGTGAGGATAAAAATAATTCTACTCTTTATCTTTATCCTAACAAAAGGAGAAAAATCTCTACGCCGAACATGACATGGTGAATCTTTGCTTTATAAGTTAAAATTTCCATCCCTAATATGTATTATTACTTATCTGGCAAGTTATGATATTCCACTTGTTCGTATTTGAATGATACATAAATAATTCTATTAATTTTATCTGAGCTTATGTAATGGAATATTAGGAATGCAGTATATAACAATTGGAAGTTTGGGAACCAAAATGAATTTTGATGGGGATTTGAGGATCAAAAGCATATTTTAAGCAGTGAAGCGTCTCACCGGAGTTCCTCTAAATTAATTACAAAGATTAAAATAAATATTTGGCTACTTGATCGCACTTCAAACCAAAAGCTACAATGTGCAATTCAAGAACTAAACATGAAGTGGATGCTGCTTGACAGAAGCAAAACTGGGTGCGTGTAGTCGCAGAGCTCCAATTTGCAGCCTTAACTGCCATCATTTGCACCCTTAACGGCAATCCAGTGCCGGTGAGTCTCTCGCCAAATGGAAGTTGAAACTTTTCGCTGTGAAACGCATGAAAAATTTGTCCCCTTGTGCTGGTGATCAATGGCGACCTCGTCTCACCACTGGGGACATTAGTTTGAGAATCTAAACATTTAATACCATCGCCATGCTGGCTACCTATGCCCCCTTACCCTTGGATCTTGGTTGTCATGCATCTTGGTATCCTCCTCTTCCTCACTTTCCCCTTTTTTTTACATCTACTTATTTATTTATTGATCTGATTTGCTCCTCTTCCTCATGTTCTGAGGCTAAGGGGGCCCTTGTGGTCCGAGGCCGAGGGGGCCCTAGAGGTCCGAGGCTGAGGGGACCCTGGAGGTCCGAGGTCAAGGGGACCTAGGAGGCCCAAGGCCGAGGGGGCCCGGTGGTCCAAGGCCGAGGGGCCCTGGAGGTCCGAGGTCGAGGGGGCCCTGGCAGTCCGAGGTCGAGGGGGCTCTGGAGGACCGAGGCAAGGGAGCCCTGGCGGTCCGAGGCTGAGGTTGAGGGGACTCTGGAGGTTCGAGGCCGAGAGGGCCCTGGAGGTCGGAGGTCGAGGGGACCCTGAAGGTCCGAGGCCGAGGGGACCCTAGAGGCTCGAGGCCAAGGGGGCCCTGGAGGTCCGAGGTCGAGGGGACCTTGGAGGCCCGAGGCTCAGGGGAACTCCTCGTTAGCTTTTTATCTCGTTAACTTTAATGGAGCTTGATCAGCCACATCAGATGCCCCCTGTCCCTAAGGTGGTGTGGGTTCACTTCTCGCCCATCGAAAGGGGCGTGAGCTCGACCGGTGGCTGATCCAGTCTGGCCACCAATGGCAATAGGGGCACGTGTCCATGAGACGTGAGGACTCATTAGTGCCAGTCACCACGCCTGCTAATCTGCACCGTTGGATGTGTGAGGATCCTTCTCGAAAAGGCAACGGCCATCATCGTCATCATTAGGCTGACGTTATCGATATCCCGCTATCAGCGCTGAACGACTGCTGAGGCATCCCCCTAGCAGGAGGCATGCACGTGGCAAGCTGGCTTAGGCAGGATGACTCGAAGGGAGCTATAATAGGGGGAACGCTCCAAATCTGTTACCTTTCTACTCCCAGAATCTTCTTATCCCTGAGCTTCCTCTGTCCGGATCCTGCCATCCTCCCTGCCATTTCTTCTCCGTTAGCCAGGTCAGTCCTTCTCCTATGTCTTCTTCACCTTCCTGGTCCTCTTCTGCCCTCCCCAAGGGCTATTTTCCTCCCTGCACATGCAGGATTCTCCATCTCCCACCCCCTCCTGGTCCTCTTCCTCTTCCTCTGAGGACTAGGTTCCTCTGTCTCAGCGGCGAGTTATCAGTCGAGCCCCCATCAGGACCCGTTCGGCCGCTGCTGGAACCTGTAGAGCCTCCTTAGAGTCTCCCGATAGGGTTGTCTCCACCGTGACCGACCAGGAGCTAGCTAGGATTAGGGCTATCTATAGGATCTCGGATAGCATCCGGTTGTATGCCCCTACCCCTGATGATAAGCTAATCTCCTCCCATCCTGGGAGGATTGCTCTATACGAGACCTTTCTAAAGGCTGGCCTCCGATTGCCTCTTCATCCTTTGATTGCTAACCTTCTTGACTTTTATTCCCTAACACCATCGCAACTGGTTCCGAATTCCATTCGAACCCTTTGTTCTTTCTTTGTTTTATGCCGCCTCCACGGATTAGAGCCTAAGGTGTCCTTTTTCCGTAGTTTTTATAACCTCCATCAGCAATCAAGCTGGTGGGTATTCCAACCTCGGCCCACTCGAGCCTTAAAGTTTGGTCTCCCTACCTCGGTCAAAGGGTCGAAGACCTAGTTCTTTTTCGCCGACCTCAAAGGGGGAGGCCGAGTTGGGGGGACCCAAATGTAGGGCCGAACCAGAATCACCTGGTAACTCCGAGGGACAAGGAGGCCTTTGGTATGTTGCAGATGGCCAATATCCCCCGGTATAACCAGCTTCTAATGGAGGATAACCTCCAATTCGCGGGCCTCCTCCCGAGCGGCGGTGAGCAGCCTTAGACGCCCTTCCTCTCGCTGCCCCCCTTCCATTTCTCCTTTCTTCTCTCTCTCTCTCTCTCTCTCTCTCTTTTAACCAACTTTGATTTGCGCATCTATGAAGCTACCATATTGCATGGTGAGGAGGGCAGCAGTTAAGAAGAAGAAGGCCGTCGGTAACACCGAGCCATCGAGGAAGAGGCCCTGGTCTCTGACCCCTCCCCGATCTCCAACTCGCTCTCCGATCCCAGCTCCATTGATCCACCAACCCTGAGGGCATCAGGAACCACCTTAGGGAGCCAAGAGCTGATCCTCCCCATCGATCTCACCGCCGACATGCCTCCCGAGGGGACCTGAACCAAAGCCACCCCCCGACCGAGGAGCCAACCTTTCTGGGCGTGGGGCCATCTTACCCCGAGACCAAGCCGACCCCAGAGGGAGTTCCACTTGGGGCCCAGGCTAAGCGAGACCAAGCGCTGGCAGGTCCACAGGCCGAAGAGGAGAGGTTGGCCTTTGATGTGGCTTTGGGAATCCCACTAGGATGGGGCCAACAGGGAGGGCGAGCCCGAGGCCTTCCCCTCCAGACCGTCACCGATGAGCCAGGGGTTGGAGGCCAAGCAATTGGTGGCTTAGATCTGCTGCCCCTAGTATCAGAGAGAGCTCCACCGCCGAGGGGCAGCGTCACTCCTCTAGGACGCCTTCTTGGCTCAAATATGGGTGAGTGTTGTAGTTATTTCTCTACGCGTTGCTCTTGCTCCATTCCAATTGTTTATTGACGACGGCCTTCTAATGCAGTCAGCAAACTCCCTCGTGGCATTGAGGGACATGCTTGCTCAAGCCAAGGAAGTGCTCCACCAATCCTGGCAGGAGGCCATCGAGATGCAGGCCCAGGCGGAGAGGGCCGAGGGGGCCCTGGCAGTAGCCCTGGTCGAGAGAGCCGAGGAGCTCGATAGGGTCAAACATCAGGCCAAGGCTAAGCTCGAGTGTCTGACGAGGTGCCTAGAGGTTGCCGAGGCAACTGTCAGAGCTCGGGACCTGCGTATCTAGTCCCTCGGCCTCAAGGTGGAGGCAGCAGGGAAGCGGGATTCTCATGCCGAGGAGGTCGCCCGAGAATCAGATGCCCGGGCGAAAAAACTGGAGGAATCCATCCGTAGGGCAAAAGAGGAGGTCAGGGCTGCCAAGGAGAGGGATGCAGCAGTCGAGGAGAAAGTAGCCATGTCCGAAGGGAAGGTTGTCGTCAGTGAAGAGAAGGCAGCCAAGGCAGTGGATGAGTTCCGAAAGAGCACTGCCTTCGCAAAAGAGTTGGCTGAAGCTTCCTCTAGCGCCTATCACCTCGGCTTTAGGGACGGCAAGGAGAAGGTCGGCCGAGTCCATGGCCTCTCAGGCCTCGACGATCTTGAGCCAGCCAAGGTGTCAGAGGAGTTGGCAGCATCTCCAAGGCCGACCGATGATGAGCCGACCGGCGGCGGGCCGAATGAGGCCTGAGTAGACATATTCCCCTCCTTTTATACTGTTCCTTCATTTTTTTTATCTCTATACTTTTTAATCTTTGTACTAAAGTCTGACCGAGGTTGGCATTTTGTAATCCTTTTCAAGAGAGCAATGAAAAGTGATGATTTTGATAAAGTGTTAGACCTAGTGTCAATTAATGCATGTTTGGTTTCACTAAAACATTGCCTTTGCAAGATCACGCAAACTGGAAATGAGCTCGGCCTGGGGTTGAAGTAACAACTCAGGGCCGGTGCAGAGGCGGAACCTTGGGGTCAGGTAACCGATCTTCGAAGGCCCGACCGATCACACACCTCAAATGCCGATAGCACATTAGGCTAGGAGCGCCGAGGCGAACTTGAGCCTAAAGACCGATGGTACATTGGTTTTAAGGTGCCGAGCTGAGCTCGGACTTGAGGGCCGATGGTACATTGGTCCTAAGGTGCCGAGCCGAGCTCGGGCTTGAGAGCTAATGGTACATCAGGCTTGAAGTACCGAGCTGAGCTCAGGCTTGAGTGCCGATGGTACATCAGGCTTGGGGTGCCGAGGCGAGCTCGGGCTTGAGTGCCGATGGTACATTGGGCTTGGGGTGCCGAGGCAAGCTCGGGCTTAAGTACCGATGGTACATCGGGCTTGAGGTGCCGAGTCAAGCTCGGGCTTGAGGTGCCGAGCTGTGCTCGGGCTTGGGGTGCCGAGGCGAGCTCGAGCATGAGTGCCGATGGTACATCGGGCTTGGGGTGCTGAGCCGAGCTTGGGCTTGAGTGCCGATGGTACATCAGGCTTGAGGTGTCGAGACAAGCTCGGGCTTGAGTACCGATGGTACATCGGGCTTGGGGTGCTGAGGCAAACTCTGGCTTGAGTGCCGATGGTACATAGGGCTTGAGGTGCTGAGGCGAGCTCGGGCTTGAGCTAGGAACTCAAGTCACTCGAACAGTTTTTCATTAGAGAAAAACGAGGTATACAAACTTTTGTGTTTTAATAAGGAGAGAACGAGGTATTCAAACCTAAGATCATCCAATCATGTACAACATTGGTAGTATTGGTGGACGTTGTCCGCATTCCAAGTACGAGGAAGAGGCTTTCCATCTAGACTTTCGATTCGGTATGTTCCACGATGAAGGGCCTCAGTGACTCGGTAGGGGCCTTCCCAATTTGAGGATAGCTTGCCCCCTCCATTGGTTTTGATACCTCGGCCTTCCTAAGGACCAAATCCCCTAGCAAGAAGGCTTTAGGTGGACGCTTGCATTGTAGTACCTAGCAGCTCTCTGGCGATAAACTGCCATTCTGTGGCATGCTAGGTCATGCGCTTCTTCGATCAGGTCTAAGTTGGCTCACAGTCGAGTTGAGTTATCGTCTCATCATATGACTCTACCCACAGGCTCGGGAGGCCAATCTCCACGGGGATAACGGCCTCAGAGCCGAACACAAGGCTAAAGGTGGTCTCCCCTGTTGGCCCAAATGGCAACCCAAGAGGGGGGTAAATTGGGTTCTTTAAAAAATTTAAAATACTTTAAAACTTAAAGTCAATTAGGTGTTTAAGTGAATGTGATGCAGTAAGTAAAAAACACAATATAAATGAGAGAGATTGAGAGATAGAGAGATAGAGACAAAGGCAAGACAAACACACAAAGATTTATATTGGTTCGGTGTATCCCATACCTACGTCCACTCCCAAGCAACTCTTGGACCAACACTATAATCCTCTGATTATAGTCGAGTTGTTTTACAAGCTCACAACTCCAACTTGTTGTTTTACACGGGATCACAATGAACCGAACAGGTTTTCACAGGCTCACCCGCACAAAACCTTAACCCAAGCTAAACTATCTTGTCCCCGAGGTAAACTACCTCAACTAATTAATCCCCTGATTGAATTAGACAAACAACAAATCAATTAAGAGTTTATAACAATAACAGCTCCTTAATTGAGCAAATAAGAAATGTAAGTAAATGGAGATAGAAAAACCTGATTTTTGAAGCAATGTAGGGCTTAAGCTTTTCTTCTTTTCTTCTCTTCTCCTTCTCTATGAATTGAATGGAATTAGAACACTTGAATAAATTTTGGTGAAGAAATGGTTGAAGATTTAGGGCTTTTCTCCTTCTTCTTCAAAACTAGGGAAATCCTTTGAAATAGCTCTTTTGGCGTTTTTGGATTCCTCTTCTAACTCTCAATAGTGGATTGGCTTTGGCTCAGACAATTTCTTGAAGTGGGATTTTTGGTTTCTCTTTCTTTCTTTTCGTTTCACTGTTTTTCCATTCTCTTTATTTCAAACGGTTCAATCCCATTTTATAGGCATTTCAATCCATGAGTAGGTGAAAAATAGCCGTTGGAGTTGTCCTTGGATGAGCCTTACCAAAAGAAAATAGATCCGTTATAGGTTAGGTAAGAAAATTATATTCATTGGAAAACCTGAAATTCCATTTCTGACATGGAGGTGTCGGTTCCAGGTCTTCATGTGTGGCTCCAAATTGGGATTCCAAAAATAGTAATAAACGGTTCGTCATGGTGTCATCTCCAAGATTTTGAAGTGTCGGTTCGACGAGATCTCTGGAGTCGGCTCCAACTTTTGAAGGTGTTGGCTCCGCCAGTGTTCGAAAAAATCACTCTCTGTAACTGGTTTGGAGTCGGCTCTACACTCTGCAGGTGTCGACTCTAACTTTTCATATGTCGGCTCTAGAAATTTAGGTGTCGGCTATAAACCATGCCAAAAACAACACTGTTCTGATACTCTCTAGAGTCGGCTCCGAGGACTTAGGGTGTCGGCTCCAAGTTTTGAATTTACATAAATTTCATTTAAATTCAACTTGAAACTGATTTTCTAAGTAACATATTGATAAACAACCAATCTTAATTCCTGAAACACTTATCAAATTTATAAGAAACATAAGGAATATACTCATGGCTTTTGTTAATCATCAAAATCAATAATTGGGTCAACAATCTCCCCCTTTTTGATGATGACAAAAACATTAAGTATATGCATGAATAATTAATGAAAGTTTCAAAACAAAGAAAAGTTCTCATAGTTAAGCTCCCCCTCAATGAGGTAGCTCCCCCTATGATACTCAAATTAACATCTTTTCTTCTTATAATTAAAATTTATGCAATTAAGTTCATTCAATGCTTGATACCAATTAATTAATGAAATTCATTCAATGTATATATATAATCTTCTCTTCCCCATGTACATTCAATTATAACTTTTATGCATATACAAATATCATTTACTTCTCCCCTTTTTTGTAATCAACAAAAAGGTTAAGAAGTTGCAAATAATATAGATTAAAATCAATGCATTAAAACATTAAGTGAATCAAAATTCAATTCAAGTCACTCAATATCAAGGTTCAAAGATAGTAAATATGATATTCATTAAAGTATCAAAACATTACATCATAATTGCTTTCATACATCATTGAACTATAATAAAATGTTACTTCAATTACATCAACACATCAAAACATATTAAACTAAACATCAACTTCTAATTACATCAAAAGCAAACTAAAATTTTAATATCCAAATCTAAGAAGTCTTTGCAATTCTTCTAAAATCTTTCCCATTCCTTCCTTTTGAATGTTCATGAAGTCTTTTAGTCTGTCATCAATGAAAGCAGATGCAGTAACAATTTTATCTTATAGCTCTGCATTATACTTTGAATAAATATCTGAGTTCTCCTATATCCTTGATCTTTTCAAAAATAAGTTTTAAGTCCAACTTCAAAGCCTCTGAAGAAGTTTCAAAAATGAACCAAATCTGGTAACCTTGTCTTCTATAGAGTAGATGATCTCTTTAATATTCAAAAATTTAGCATGTAACTCAGTTTTTATCCTTTCTTCATGACTAGCCAATAGATTTTAAGCTGCTCTAACTGAATATCAGAAAAACTAGAAGAACTATAAGAAGAGGGTGCAGAATCATGTACAAATGTAGGTGCAGGTGCTGGAGTTGCCGGGGGTGCCTCCAGGGGCACTGAACAACTCGGTGCATGTGAGTGATGCCTATCTGAGGGTCCTACCTTGAAAGGTCCATGGACCACAGAGTCAGCTACAGTGGCTCTCAACTCTTCCTAACCTTTCTTTAACCAAATACCATTCACTTTCTTAAAACCCATCCGGTGCAAAGTAGCAGAATTGTAGTAGTTAGTGTGCCGAAGTCTCTTTAAGGGCTCATTTTCTAGAATGCTAACTCCTTGGCTTTGAAATACTCTTGTCAAAACCATGCCATAAGGAAGTGTAGCTCTCTTCCTGCTGCCTGCCTCTGCCATGTATCCAATAATCATCCCTGGTAGGTTAAGAGGCTGTCCCATAATCACACTATCCATAACTACAATGTCTCGCTCCGAGACATACTCAAATCTCCAGTTTTAGGAAATAAGATTCGGCTACAAATGTTGTGAAGCAATCTAAGCTCTAGGGGTAGCTGATTAGCACTTACTTCCTCAAAATCAGTCATCTCTCTGCCAAGTATCTAGAAAGTGCTACACCCCTCTCACTATGTGAGCTTGCATCAAACCAATAGCAGAATTTCCAATAAGTTCCCCAAAATTTCCGATCAAATGGATTCTGGTTCCTCTGACTGAGCTAATAAGCCCACCATCTCCTCTAGATAAATTCTTATAAAACTCCTTTACTAGACTTGGGTAGTTGGGATATCCAATGAACAAATCGTTCCCAATCCCATTTCCTTTAATTGTCTTCCTAATAGAAAAACCTTCTGAGTCAAAAATCAAAATCTACTTTCCTACCAGTGGTAATGGTTTTCCTGCTAACAAATCAACTTGAGGGGATGAAGTATAGGGATTCACACTTTGGGTTGAAGAAGAGGAGGTCGAATACGAACTAGGCGAAGGTTGACGAGCCGAACGCCTCGCTGTCCTTTCGTTGTAACGGCGCTCCAAAGGATGATCCACGATGCTTTGTGCCATTGGAAGCAAGGGGATGGTAGATTTGAAGGATTCAAAGGTTTCAGTGAAGGGGAAGGATTTGGAGATGATTTGAGAAATTTAAAATAAAATGTGTCGACTCTGCCCTAAAATTGTCAACCTGGGTCCACCAGGTGTCGACTCCCGCAAAGCGGTGTCGACTCCAACTCGCTAAAACAGTCAGCGCTTAAATGGAGTCGGCTCCGCAAAGCCAGGTATCGGCTCCCAGAAACATAGACAGAGCAACACAAACAGGTGTCGACTCCACCAACTGTGGTGTCGACTCAAGATAGTTTCAGTGAAAAATTAAAAGTTTCAAATGATCAGAAACTTGTCAAAAATTTATCAAATTTGAATAAATCAAGGGATTCATGTTTCTAGATAAGTTTTCCTTAGAATCATGAGAAAATTTTTCAAGAAAATGATTGAAATCTAGATAATTGATCCTTGGAGGTTTAGACTATTCTAAAGGATCACAAACTCCTAATTCACCTCTAAGATACAAAATCTTCTTCACTAAGGGGTTTTGTAAATATCTGCTAATTGTTCTTCAGTACAAACATAATCAAGACAAATTTCATTATTAGCTACATGTTCTCTAATAAAGTGATATCTAATTTCAATATGTTTAGTTCTTGAATGTTGAATTGGATTTTTAGTTAGATTATTGCACTGTGTTATCACATCTAATAGGAGTTTTATCAAGTGTTATACCATAATCTTCAAGTTGTCGCTTAATCCATAGGATTTGAGCACAGCAACTTCCAGCTGCAACATATTCTGCTTCAGCAGTAGATAATGCAACCGAATTTTGCTTTTTGCTAAACCATGAGATTAAGTTACTTCCTAAAAATTGCATGCACCACTTGTACTTTTTCTATCTAAGTTTACATCCAGCATAATCAGAATCAGAATATGCAATCAAATTTAATGTTGAGTCTCTAGAATACCATAACCTACATTTTTGTTCCACTTAGATATCTTAGTATTCTTTTTACAGCAATTAAATGAGATTCTTTAGGTTCAGATTGAAATCTAGCACATAAACAAACAGCAAACATGATATCAGGTCTACTTGCAGTTAAGTAAAGTAGAGATCCGATCATACCTCTATAATGCTTTTGATCAACCTTACCTTCTTCATCTTTGTCCAATTTGCATGAAGGACTCATTGGTGTTCCGAGGGTTTGATTGATTCCATCCAAACTTCTTGAGAATTTCTCTTGTGTACTTTGTTTGGTTGATGAAAATCCCTCTTTGCTTTGTTTGATTTGAGTCCAAGGAAGAAGTTGAGTTCTCCCATCATGCTCATCTCGAATTCACCCTGCATTAACTTAGCAAATTCTTGACATAAAAGATTGTTAGTAGCACCGAATACAATATCATCTACATATATTTGTACTACAATAAATCTTTATTTTTCTTTTCAAAAATAAGGTTTTATCAACATTTCCTCTTAGAAAAATCATTTTCAATTAGAAATTTACTTACCTATCATACCAAGCTCTAGGTGCTTGTTTTAAACCATAAAGTGCTTTGTGTAATTTAAAAACATGATTTGAAAATTCATGATCTTCAAAACCAGGTGGTTGTTCTACAAAAACTTCTTCATTTATAAAACCATTTAAAAATGCACTTTTAACATCCATTTGAAATAAATTGATATTCATATGACATGCAAATGCAAGTAATAGTCTAATTGCTTCTAATCTAGCTACAGGTGCAAAGTTTCATCAAAATTCCTTCTTCTTGATTATATCCTTTTGCAACTAATCTAGCTTTATTTCTAATTACTATGCCATTTTCATCTAATTTATTTCTAAATACCCATTTTGATCCTATAACTGAATGATTTTTAGGTCTATCAACTAAGGTCCATACATTATTTTTAGTAAATTGATTTAATTCTTCTTGCATAGCTACATCCAATTATTATCTTTTTCAGCTTCTTCAATAGTTTTAGGTTCAATTTGAGATACAAATGCAAGATGATTATTGATATTTCTCATAGATGATCTAGTTCTTATTCCTTGAGATGGATCACCTATAATCAATTCCTTTGGATGACCATAGGCATATCTCCAATCTCTAGGAAGATCTATCATCATGATTAGTATCAATAACATCATCTCTAGGTGAATCATCATCTTTAGCTTCTTGTTCATGATCTGAAGATACATCTATATTAATTTTTTAATATCTTTTAGCAAATTTGTATCTTCCTCATCATCAATCTTTTCAGAACTTGATGCTAAAGACTCATCAAAAACTACATGAATAGATTCTTCTACAATTAAGTTTTCTTGTTAAATACTCTATAGGCTTTACTAGTTGTTGAATATCCTAAAATATGCCTTCATCAGATTTTGCATCAAATTTTTCTAAGATTATCTTTACCATTATTATGAATAAAACATTTACAACCAAATGCATGAAAGTAACTATGTTGGGTTTTCTATCATCCATAATTCATAAGGTGTTTTCTTAAGATTGGCCTAATTAGGGCTCTATTAAGGATGTAACATGCTGTGTTTATAGCTTCCGCCCAAAAGTACTTTGGAGTTGGCTTTCACATAGCATGGTACGGGCCATGTCTTCTAGAGTTCTATTTTTCTTTCAACAACTCATTTTGTTGTGGTGTTCTAGGTGCTGAAAAATTATGAATACCATTTTCAATGCAGAAATTTTCAAATAAATGATTTTCAAATTCTGTTCCATGATCACTTCTTAGAGACACTATGGTGTGTTTTTCTCATTTGTGACTTTCTTGAAGAATTTCAGAAATATAGAGAAAGTCTCATCTTTGTGAGCTAAAAACAATACCCAAGTGAATCTAGAATAATCATCTACAATCACAAGACCATATTTCTTTCCTCCTAGACTAGTGGTTCTAGTAGGTCCAAAAAGGTCCATGTGAAGTAGCTCTAATGGCCTAGAAGTGAAACAACATTTTTAGATTTGAAAGAACTTCTAGTTTGTTTTCCAAATTGACATGCATCACAAATTTGTTATTTTCAAAATCTAACTTTGGAAGTCCTTTAACTAAATCCATTCTAATTAATTTTGAAATTAAGTGTGTGCTTGCATGACCTAATCTACGATGCCACAACCATCCAATCTCATTACCTTAGCATTATCAGCAATTAAGCAATGATTACTAGTAGACAAATTTCTAAATCAATTAAGTATACATTGCCATTTCTATTTCCAAAAATAATGCTATTGTCAATGGGATTAGAAACAGTGCAGATAGAAGCTTCAAATGAAACTTTGAAACCTTTATCACATAATTGGCTAATACTAATTAAATTATGTTTTAAACCATCAACATAAAATATTTTCAATAAAAGTGGATGGAGTTATTTGAATTTTACCAAATCCCATAATTTGGCCTTTACCATTATCTCCAAACGTAACAACTCCTCCTTTCTTTTCTTCAAGGGTGATGAATTCATCCTTGTCACCCGTCATGTGTCTTGAGCAGCCACTATCAAGATACCACTTTTTTTGATCTTTTGGCCGCAAGACACTCCTGCAAGATAATCAAACTTTATGTTTAGGTACCCAAGCTTTCTTGGGTCCTTCATGGTTAGTAGCAATAAGATTGTTCCTTTCGGAACCCATATTTTCTTTCCTTTAACACTTAAATTCTTATCAATTTTTTAAAAATTGCATTAATAAGATTTATATCCCTTTTTGTTACAATAAAATGAAATATTATTTTTGCTTGGTTTCTTAATAAAAATTTTTATATTTTTATTTCATATGAGGTCTATATCCTAACCAGCTTTATCAAATACTGCTCTTTGGCTACTTAACAATAAATTAAGTTTTTCCAAGCTATAAGTAAATTATCAACTATATTCTTATATTTATCAACTTCCTTCTTTAGATTAAGGTTTTCATTTGAAATCAATTCTTTTTCTTTTAAAACATCTTCTTTTTTCATATTTTAGATTCTTAACCTCAAGAATTAGTTCATTTTTCTCTTTGATTAGATTTAAGTTTTCATTTTTCAAAGATTTATTTTTTTCTTAAAACTTTGAAATCATTAATTAACTCATTGAAAGCTTCATATAATTCATCAAAGGTAAAATCTTCATTGGGAGTTTTGGAACTTACCTCGTTGTCGTCTTTTGCCATGAAGCATATGTTTGCAACTTCCTATTGATCTTCTTCAGATGAAGATTCTTTACTGTCACTCCATGTTGCAACATAAGCCTTCTTCTTCTTTTTGTAGGCTTTCTTCAATTGAGGACAATCTGATCTAAAGTGCCTCGGTTCTTACATTCATAACATATGAGGGGGTCTTTTTCTTTGTCCTTGTCCTTTTCTTTTTCTCCTTCCATTTTGATTCAAGATTTTCTTTTGTGGAAGGGTCTCCTTCTTTGCATGAAACTTTTAAACTTCTTAGCAAGGAGTGTAGTCTCCTCATCATCATCATCTTCTTCATCATTGCTGCTCTTTTCATTTTTGCAGCCTTGAGGGCAATTGTTCTCTTCTTCTTGACTTCTTCCTTTTGATGCTGCTTCATTGTCAGCTCATGGATCATCAATGATCCAAGCAGCTCCTCCAAAGGTAATGTATTCAGATCTTTGGCTTCTTGGATGGCAGTTACTTTTGCTTCCCATGATCTTAGAAGAGACCTAAGAATTACGCACCAAATCAGAATTAGTATAGGTCTTACCAAGACTTTTTAGATCATTAATTATATCAGTGAATCTAGTGTACATGCATGTGATTGATTCAATTTGTTCCATACTAAATAGTTCATATTTGTGCACTAGAATATTAATTTTTGATTCTTTTACTTGATTAGTACCCTCATGGGTAACTTCTAATCTATCCCAAATTTCTTTTGTAGAAATACATGTAGAAATTTTATTAAATTCATTAGCATCTAAAGCACAATATAAAACATTCATGGCTTTTGCATTAAGTTGAGCCATTTTTCTATCGTTCTCATTCCAATCCCTTTCGAGTTTAGGAACTAGTGAACCATCTACTACGTGTGTGGGTGTGCTATGTCCATTAATGATTACACTCCATAGTTCATAATCTAAAGCTTGAATAAAAATTCTCATTCTAGCTTTCCAATAAGAATAATTTGAACCATTAAATAAAGGAGGTCTATTAGTTGATTGACCTTCAGTGAAAGATGATCCAGCTTATGTTGCCATTTGGATCTTTAACTCTTGATCATTAGATCAAACAAAAAAAAAAAGAGCACTAGCTCTGATACCAATTTTTGGCCCAGATGGCAACCCAAGAGGGGGGGTGAATTGGGTTCTTTAAAAAATTTTAAACACTTTAAAACTTAAAGTCAATTAGGTGTATAAGTGAAGGTGATGCAGTAAGTAAAAAACATAATATAAATGAGAGAGATTGAGAGGTAGAGAATAGAGACAAAGGCACGACAAACACAAAGATTTATAGTGGTTCGGTGTATCCCATACCTACGTCTACTCCTAAGCAACTCTTGGGCCAACACTATAATCCTCTGATTACAGTCGAGTTGTTTTATATGCTCACAACTCCAACTTGTTGTTTTACATGGGATCACAACGAACCCAACAGGTTTTCACAGGCTCACCCGCATAAAACCTTAACCCAAGCTAAACTAGCTTCTCCTCTGAGGTAAATTACCTCAACTAATTCAATCCCCTAATTAAATTAGACAAACAACAAATCAATTAAGAGTTTACAACAATAACAGCTCCTTAATTGAGCAAATAAGCAATGTAAGTAAATGGAGATAGAAAAGCCTAATTTCTGAAGCAGTGTAGGGCTTGAGCTTTTCTTCTTTTCTTCTCTTCTCCTTCTCTTCTGAATTGAATGGAATTAGAACACTTGAAGAAATTTTGGTGAAGAAACGGTTAAAGATTTAGGGCTTTTCTCCTTCTTCTTCAAAACTACGAAAATCCTTTGAAATAGCTCTTTTGGCATTTTTGGATTCCTCTTCTAACTCTCAATAGTGGATAGGCTTTGGCTCAGACAATTTCTTAAAGTGGGATTTTTGGTTTCTCTATCTTTCTTTTCGTTTCACTATTTTTCCGTTCTCTTTATTTCAAACGGTTCAATCCCATTTTATAGGCATTTCAATCAGTGAGTAGGTGAAAAATAGCCGTTGGAGTTGTCCTTGGATGAGCCTTACCAAAAGAAAATAGATCCATTATAGGTTAGGTAAGAAAAATATATTCGTTTAAAAACTTGAAATTTCATTTCTGACATGGAGGTGTCAGCTCCAGGTCTTCATGTGCCGGCTCCAAATCGGGATTCCAAAATAGTAATAAACGGTCCATCAAGGTGTCGGCTCCAAGATTTTTAGGTGTCGGCTCGACGAGATCTGGTGTTGGCTCTAACTTTCTGAAGGTGTCGGCTCCGCCATTGTCCAAAAAAATCACTCTCTGTAACTGGTCTGGAGTCGGCTTCACACTCTGCAGGTGTCACTCTAACTTTTCATGTGTCAGCTCCAGAAATTTAGGTGTCAGCTCCGAACCGTGCCAAAAACAACACTATTATGATACTCTCTGGAGACGGCTCCGAGGACTTAGGGTGTTGGCTCCAAGTTCTGAACTTACATAAATTCCATTTAAATTCAACTTGAAACTGATTTTCTAAGTAACATATTGATGACTAACCAATATTAATTCCTGAAACACTTATCAAATTTATCGAAAACATAAGGAATATACTCATGGCTTTTATTAATCATCAAAATTAATAATTGGGTCAACATCCCCGGTGGGGACACGCGGCGTGGTGTGGTAGGCTTATAGCACATTGGGAAGCTCCTCCAACCATCCTCCTTTGAAGTCATCCAATCGTGTCCTTAGCCCTTGAAGGATGGTGCGATTGGTTACCTCGGCGGCTCCGTTAGTTTGAGGATGGCCAACCAATGTGAACCGCTGGTGAATGCCCAGCTCAGGATAAAACTCTCTGAAAGGGGCATTATCGAATTGTCGACCGTTGTCAGTGATGAGGGTATGAGGCAATCCGAAGTGGCAGATGATGGACTTCAAAAAGAAGGTCCTGACCTTATGCTCGGTGATCTTTGCCAGCGCCTCAACCTCCACCCACTTGGTGAAATGGTCAATGGCAACAAGCAAAAATTTTTGCTGGGCAGAGGCCGGGGGAAACTGTCCTAGTATATCCATCTCTCATTGAGCAAAGGGCCACGGAGCCAACAAGGGATTCAGCAGGATAGTCGGCTGTTGTTGAATGTGGGTGTACCGCTGGCACCTGTCGTATCTTCGCACCAACTCGGCCACATCCTCCCTCATAGTGGGCCAATAATATCCTTGTTGCAGGGCCTTGTACACCAGCATCCTGCCCCCCAAGTGATTCCCACAGATACCCTCATGGATCTCGCACAAAATGTAGTCGGCATCTGCCGAAGTGGAGCACCGGAGGAGTGGGTAGGAGAAGGACCTCCGGTACAGGCGCCTGTCTAACATCAGAAACTTGGGGGCTCGTCTCTTAAGTAGCTTGGCTTCTGCGGTGTTGACAAAATTATTGATGAATTATTTACCCAATTATTGATTTGGATGATTAACAAAAGCCATGAGAATATTCATTATGTTTCTGATAGATTTGATGAGTGTTTCAGGAGTTAAGATCGAGTATGTATCCAAAAAACATATTGAAACAAGTTTAAATCAGTTTTGAATTGAATTTCAATGGAATATATTTAAGTTTAGAACTTGGAGCCGACACCCACTATATCTGGAGCCGACTCTAGAGCGTATCAGAATTTTGGCACGGTACGGAGTCGACACCTAGAGTTTCGGAGTCAACACCTGAAGTTTCGAAGCTGACACCCAACCTGGTGGAGCCGACTCCAACCTGATTCACAGAGACTTCATTTTCAGAGCATTTCTTGGAGTCGACACTTCAGAAATTAGGAGCCGACTCCAGTCTGCGGGGAGTCGACACTTGCAAAGTGGGAGCCGATTCCACGTCAAATTAATTTTTGCTATTTATGGAAAGACGAACTGGAGCTGACACATGGAAAGTTGGAGCCAACTCTAACCTGTCAATAATGGATTTTCAAATTATCAGAACAGACTCTAACAGTAATATTTTTTGATCTAATATATAACGTCTATATTTCTTTACGTGTAGAAACAATCCAAGTACCTTGTAACGGCTATTTTTCTCACCTAATCTTGGATTAAGAAGTCCATAAAAGAGGGCATCCGTCCGTTTGAAAATAAGAGCAAAAAAATAGAGAAAATATCAAAAAAATTGAGAGAAATATCCAGTGAAAAAGAAAGAGTAAATCTCTGAGTCCACGTCCATTCCAAGAGAGATTCAAAAGCAATCCTAAGCCTTCAAAAGTTCAAAATTAAAGGATTCTCAAAGAAGAAAAGAAGAAGAGCCTAAAGCCCTAATTCCTCAAGTTCTCTTCAAAGTGCTATCTTCAAGAATCAGAGCTATAGCTTGATTCAACCAGTCAAAAGAGAGGAGAAAAAGAAGAAAAGCTCACATCAAATTTGCTTCAATCAGGCTTTTCTAACCTTTGATTATTTATATTATAAATTTGCTCAATTAAGAAGCTTTAAATTGCTGTAATACATTATATTAAATTGTTGTTTACTAATTCAATCAGAGGATTGAATTAGTTGAGGTAGTTTACCTCGAGAACAAGCTTGTTTCAGCTTGGGTTAAGGTTTTGTGCTGGTGAACCTGTGAAAACCGGCTGGGTTCGTTGTGACCCCGTGTAAAATAATAAGTTGGAGTTGCGAGCTTGTAAAACAACTCGACTGTAATTGGTGGGATTATAGTGTGAACCCAAGTGTTGCTTGGGAGTGGACGTAGGTGTTGGATATACCAAACCACTATAAATTTCTTGTGTTTGTAGTGATTGTCTCTCTCTCTCTCTTTTATTGTGCCTTACATTATTGCTTCACTTCACTAGTTCACTTAATCCTTGTGAAATTGGTTTTAAGTTTTAATTGTTAATTTTTTAAAGAACCCAATTCATCCCCCCTCTTGGGTTACCATCTTGGCCAACAATTGGTATCAGAGCTTGTGCTCATTTAAATTTGATATAACGATCAAGAGTTAAAGATCCAAATGGCAGCTCAAGTTGGATCATCTTTTTCAGAAGGTCAATCCACTAATCGATCTCCTTTATTTAATGATACAAATTATGGTTATTGGAAAGCAAGAATGAGGATTTTCATTCAAGCTTTAGATTGTGATTTGTGGAGTGTCACCACTAATGGACCTAGCACACCCACACACATTGTAGATGGTTCCATTATTCCTAAGCCCGAAAGGGATTGAAATGAGAATGGTAGAAAAATGGCTCAGCTCAATGCAAAAGCCATGAATATTTTATATTGTTCTTTGGATACAAATGAATTCAATAGAATATCAACTTGCATTTTAGCCAAAGAAATTTGGGATAGATTGAAAGTTACCCATGAGGGTACTAACCAAGTAAAAGAATCTAAAATTAACATTCTAGTGCTCAAATATGAATTGTTTAGCATGGAACAAACTGAATCAATCACATGCATGTACACTAGATTCACTAATATTATGAATGTCTTGAAAAGTCCAGGAAAAACTTATACTAATTCTGAATTGGTGCGTAAAATTCTTAGATCTCTTCCAAGATCATGGAAAGCCAAGATGACTGCAATCCAAGAAGCCAAAGACCTGAATATTATACCTTTGGAGGAGCTCCTTGGATCCTTGATGACTCATGAGTTGACAATGAAGTAACATCAAGAGGAAGATGTCAAGAAGAAGAGAACCATAGCGCTTAAGGCTGCAGAAATTAAAGAAAGCAGCAGCGAGGATGATGATGAAGCAGCTCTCCTTATAAGAAATTTAAAAAATTTATGCAAAGAAGGAGACCCTTCCACAAGAGAAAGTTTGGAATAAAATTGGAAGGATAAAGAGAAAAAGAAAGGGATAAGGACAAGGAAAAAGAACCCTTGACATGTTATGAATGTAAGAAGCCAGGGCATTTTCGATCTGAATGTCCTCAACTAAAGAAGGGTTACAAGAAGAAGAAGAAGCCTATGTTGCAACTTGGAGTGATAGCGAAGAATCCTCTTCCAAGGAGGAACAAAAAGAAGTTGCAAACATTTGCTTTATGGCAAATGATGATAAAGTAAGTTCTGAAACTCATGATTTTACATTTGATGAATTATATGATGCATTTAATGAGTTAGTTAGTGATTTCAAAATTTTGAAAAAGAAAAATAAATCTTTAAAAACTGAAAATCTAAATCTTCTTAAAGAGAAAAATGAATTAACTCTTGAAATTAAAGATTTAAAAGATGAAAAGGAAGGTTTTTAAAAGAAAAGGAATCAATTTCTAATGAAATATTAATTTAAAGAAAGAAATTGATAAACATAAGATATTGTTGATAAATTTACATATAGCTTAGAAAAACTAATTTACTTTTAAGTAATCAAAGAGCTGTATTTGATAAAGCTGGATTAGGATATAAACCACACATGAAACAAAAATATGTCAAAATTTCTTTGTAAAGAAAAATGATGTTTCATGTTATCATTGCAACAAAAAGGACATAAATCTTATGAATGCAATTTTAAAAAAATTAATAAGAATTTAAATATTAAAGGTAAGAAAATATGGGTTCCAAAAGGAACAATCTTATTGCTACTAACCATGAAGGACCCAAGAAAGCTTGGGTACCTAAACAGAAAGTTTGATTATCTTGCAGGAGTGTCTTGCGGCCAAAGGATCAAAACAAAAGTGGTATCTTGATAGTGGCTGCTCAAGGCACATGACGGGTGACAAGGATCAATTCATCACCTTGAAGATAAAAGAGAGGAGTTGTTACTTTTGGAGACAATGGCAAAGGCCAAATTATGGGCCTTGGTAAAATTCAAATAACTCCATCCACTTTTATAGAAAATGTTTTATATGTTTTGGTTTAAAGCATAATCTAATTAGCATTAGCCAATTGTGTGATAAAGGTTTCAAAGTTTCATTTGAAGCTTCTATTTGCACTGTTTCTAATCCCATTAGACAATAGCATTATATTTGTTGGAAATAGAAATGGCAATGTATACTTAATTGATTTAGACAATTTGTCTACTAGTAATCATTGCTTAGTTGCTGATAATGCTAATGTAAATGAGATTGGATGGCTATGGCATCGTAGATTAGGTCATGCAAGCACACACTTAATTTCAAAATTAATTAGAATGGATTTAGTTAAAGGACTTCCAAAGTTAGATTTTGAAAATAATAGAATTTGTGATGCATGTCAATTTGGAAAACAAACTAGAAATTCTTTCAAATCTAAAAATATTGTTTCCACTTCTAGGCCACTTGAACTACTTCACATGGACCTTTTTGGACCTACTAGAACCACTAGTCTAGGAGGAAAGAAATATGGTCTTGTGATAGTAGATGATTATTCTAGATTCACTTGGGTATTATTTTTGGCTCACAAGGATGAGACTTTCTCGATATTTCTGAAATTCTTCAAGAAAGTCACAAATGAGAAAAAACACCATAGTGTCTCTTAGAAGTGATCATGGAACAGAATTTGAAAATCATTATTTAAAAATTTTTGTATTGAAAATGGCATTCATCATAATTTTCTCTGCACCTAGAACACCCAACAAAATGGAGTTGTAGAAAGAAAGAATAGGACTTTAGAAGACATGGCCCATACCATGCTATGTGAAAGCCAACTTCCAAAATACTTTTGGGCGGAAGCTATAAACACGGCATGTTACA
This sequence comes from Calamus simplicifolius, assembly GCA_900491605.1. Lineage (NCBI taxonomy): Eukaryota > Viridiplantae > Streptophyta > Magnoliopsida > Arecales > Arecaceae > Calamus > Calamus simplicifolius. The sequence goes on along the minus strand of UESW01002780.1, from coordinate 80,460 downwards.
TCCTTAATAGAGCTTTAATTAGGCCAATCCTTAAGAAAACTCTCTATGAACTATGGCATGATAGAAAACCAAACATAGTTATTTTCATGCATTTGGTTGTAAATGTTTCATTCATAATAATGGTAAAGACAATCTTGAAAATTTGATGCAAAATCTGATGAAGGCATATTCTTAGGATATTCAACATCTAGTAAAGCCTATAGAGTATTTAACAAGAGAAATTTAATTGTAGAAGAATCTATTCATGTAGTTTTTGATGAGTCTTTAGCATCAAGTTCAGAAAAGATTGATGATGAGGAAGATACAAATTTGCTTGAAAGAGATATTAAATTAAATATAGATGTATCTTCAGACCATGAACAAGAAGCTAAAGATGATGACTTACCTAGGTTGATGTTATTGATACTACTCATAATGATGTAGATCTTCCTAGAGATTGGAGATATGCTTATGGTCATCCTAAGGAATTAATTATAGGTGATCCATCTCAAGGAGTAAGAACTAGATCATCAATGAGGAACATCAATAATCATCTTGCATTTGTATCTCAAATAGAACCTAAAACTATTGAAGAAGCTGAAAAAGATAATAATTGGATGTTAGCTATGCAAGAAGAATTAAATCAATTTACTAGGAATAATGTATGGTCCTTAGTTGATAGACCTAAAGATCATTCTGTTATAGGATCTAAATGGGTATTTAGAAATAAATTAGATGAAAATGGCATAGTAATTAGAAATAAAGCTAGATTAGTTGCAAAAGGATATAATCAAGAAGAAGGAATTGATTTTGATGAAACTTTTGCACCTGTAGCTAGATTAGAAGCAATTAGACTATTACTTGCATTTGCATGTCATATGAACATTAATTTATTTCAAATGGATGTTAAAAGTGCATTTTTAAATGGTTTTATAAATGAGAAGTTTTGTAGAACAACCACCAGGTTTTGAAGATCATGAATTTTCAAACCATGTTTTTAAATTACACAAAGCACTATATGGTTTAAAACAAGCACCTAGAGCTTGGTATGATAGATTAAGCAAATTTCTAATTGAAAATGATTTTTCTAGAGGAAATGTTGATAAAACCTTATTTTTGAAAAGAAAAGATAAAGATTTATTGGTAGTACAAATTATGTAGATGATATTGTATTCGGTGCTACTAACAATCTTTTGTGTCAAGAATTTGCTAAGTTAATGCAGGGTGAATTTGAGATGAGCATGATGGGAGAACTCAACTTCTTCCTAGGACTTCAAATCAAACAAGAAAGAGAGGGAATTTTCATCAACCAAACAAAGTACACAAAAGAAATTCTCAAGAAGTTTGGAATGGAATCAATCAAACCTTGGAACACCAATGAGTCCTTCATGCAAATTAGATAAAGATGAAGATGGTAAGAAAGTTGATCAAAAGCATTATAGAGGTATGATCGGATCTCTACTTTACTTAACAGCAAGTAGACCAGATATCATGTTTGCAGTATCTTATGTGCTAGATATCAATCTGAACCTAAAGAATCTCACTTAATTGCAGTAAAAAGAATACTTAGATATCTAAGTGGAACTAAAAATGTAGGATTATGGTATTCTAGAGACTCAACATTAAATTTGATTGCTTATTCTGATTCTGATTATGCTGGTTGTAAATTAGATAGAAAAGTACAAGTGGTGCATGTCAATTTTTAGGAAGTAACTTAATCTCTTGGTTTAGCAAAAAGCAAAATTTGGTTGCATTATCAACTGCTGAAGCTGAATATGTTGCAGCTGGAAGTTGCTGTGCTCAAATCCTTTGGATTAAGCGACAACTTGAAGATTATGGCATAACACTTGATAAAACTCCAATTAGATGTGATAACACTAGTGCAATCAATTTAACTAAAAATCCAATCCAACATTCAAGAACTAAACACATTGAAATTAGATATCACTTTATTAGAGAACATGTAGCTAATAATAACATTTGTCTTGATTATGTTTGTACTAATGAACAATTAGCTGACATATTTACAAAACCCCTAAGTGAAGAAAGATTTTGTTATCTTAGAGGAGAATTAGGAGTTTGTGATCCATTGGAATGATTTTAAATCTCTAGGAATGATTATCTAGAATTCAATCATTTTTCCTAATTTTTTATAATTTAAGGATGATTTATCTAGATATTTGAACCCCTTGATTCATCACATTCCAAAGTTGATTTATCCAAAATTTGATGTCAATCCGGACAAGTTTCAGATCCTTTGAAACTCTCTTATTTTTTTCTGAAACTGTCTTGGAGCGACTCCTTGGTATCGGAGTCGACTCCATTTTGTTTGAGACTTTGGAGCCGACACCTACTTTTCCAGAGTCGACTCCACTTCGGGCGCTGACTGTGTTAGCGACCTGGAGCCGACACCTCGCTTTGCGGGAGTCGACTCTAAGTGGTCCCAGGTTGACTTATTTAGGGCAGAGTCGATTCCTATTCTAATCGACTCCTAACTTTCCAAACTCTTCCAAACTCTTCCCAAAACCCAAAATTTCTCTAATCTTCCATTCCTAGCAATCAATGGCACCCAAGCATAGAGGATCGTTGTTTGAAGGAGAGTGACTACGGGAAAGCGAACGACAAGGCGTCCGACGCGTGAACCCACTCGAGTTCTTCCTCCAGCTCAACTGCACCCACTCTTAGTGCTATCCTAGCCCCTCTCACCCCAAATTGATACCCTAGCCGGCCAAATCATCACCATGGGTAGAAAAGTGGATTTTCATTTCTTTGAGGCCAAGGATTTTCTATTGGACAACAAATCAAAGAGCTGGTTGGGAAAAGGTATGTTCTTTGGATGTTCCCACTTATCCGGCCCTAGTTAAAGAATTTATTTCAATTTGTCAAGAGGAGATGGAGGATTAGTCAGTATGTTAGAGGAAAAGAATCATCTTACATCTAAGATTTTAGGAAATCTTTTAGAAATTCCTGTTGGATTAATTGCAAACAGCCACAGTGAGAGCAGGAGCATTATCAAGGATGTTAGGAAGAAAGTTTGCTGAGTTTGAGAAGTTAGGGCAAACCAGTTGCCCCTTGAGCTTAGACTTTTACATAATATATGTGGTAGGATCTTGTTTCCTAAGACCGATAGATTTGAGTATGTCTCAGAGCGAGACATGTGATTATGGACAGTGTTTGGGTCAGCCAATTAACCTAGCCGGTATGATGATTTGGTACATGGCTGAGGCCGGGAGCAAGAAGAGATCGACCTTGCCTTATGGAATGATCTTGACCATGGCATTCCAGAGTCAGGTTGTTATTTCTGATAATGAGCCCATGAAAAACCTTAGGCACACAGATTATTATAGTCTTGCTACTGTGCATCGAATGGGATTTGTAAAGGTGGATGGCAGATGGGAAAGGAAAGGACTTCTGGATGAGAGAGCAGCTGATATGGGAGCTACACCATCAGAGGCTGGTCCATCGATGAGGCATCCTTCACCAGAGCCTAGTAAATCATTACCACCACCAGCACCTACTCCAGTTCCTGCACCTACCCCTGTATGTTCCTACTGCTAGTTTTTCTAGTGTTCAGTTAGAGCAGCTTAAAGAGTTATTTGGTATTCATGAAGAAAGAATGAAGATTGAATTAGATAGTAGATTTTAGTTAAGAGAAATGTGTTACTCTTTGGAAGACAAAATTAGAAGCATTGAGTTATCCCTTAGATCATCTTCAGAAGCCTTGAAGACAGATTAATGCAAATTTTTGACAAGATCAAGGACATTGGGGTGATTATGACACATATTCTAGAAGCAATGTAGAGCTACAAGATAAAATACTGCAACTAACTTGGTTGAAAAGAGCTTAAATGATTTTATGAAAATCAAAAAGAAGGAATGGAAAGATTTTAGAAGAACTAAAGAAACATCTCAATTTGGATATTAAAGTTTAAATTTGCTTTACATTTTGATGTACTTAATCTTTGATGTTTAGTTTAATATATTTTGATGTTTTGATGTAATTGAAGTAACATTTTGTTATAGTTGAATGATATGAAAGCAATTGTGATGTAATATTTTGATACTTTAATGAATATCATATTTGCAATCCTTGAACTTTGATATTGAGTGACTTGGATTGAATTTTGATTCACTTAATGTTTAATGCATTGATCTATACTATTTGCAACTTCTTAACCTTTTTGTTGATTACAAAAAAGGGGAGAAGTAAATGATATTTGTATATGCATAAAAGTTATAAGTGAATGTACAATGGGGAGAAGATAATAAGAGAATGACACTTAAGTTCAATGATACATTTTGTTCAAATGAATTCAAGATATGATATTCAATGAACTTAACATATGCACAAATTTAGGGGAGCTATCTCATTAAGGGGAGCTTAATTTTTATTTTAAATTGAGTAGTAATTATGCATTAATTGCTTATGCATATACTCAATGTTTTTGTCATCATCAAAAAGGGGAAGATTGTTGGAGTTGAATTATTTACCCAATTATTGATTTTGATGATTAACAAAAGCCATGAGTATATTCATTATGTTTCTGATAGATTTAATGAGTGTTTCAGGAGTTAAGATCGAGTATTTATCCAAAAACATATTGAAACAAGTTTGAATCAGTTTTGAATTGAATTTCAATGGAATATTTTTAAGTTCAGAACTTGGAGCCGACACCCACTGTGTTTGGAGCCGACTCTAGAGTGTATCAGAATTTTGGCACGGTTCGGAGTCGACACCTAGAGTTTCGAAGTTGACACCTGAAGTTTCGGAACCGACACCCAACCTGGTGGAGCCGACTCCAACCTAATTCACAAAGACTTCAATTTCGGAGCATTTCTTGGAGCTGACACTTCAAAATTAGGAGTTGACTCCAGTCTGCGGGGAGTCGACACTTTGCAAAGTGGGAGCCGACTCCACGTCAAATTAATTTTTGCTATTTATGGAAAGATGAACTGGAGCCGACACATGGAAAGTTGGAGCCGACTCCAACCTGTCAGGAACGGATTTTTAAATTGTTAGAACGGACTCTAACGATAATATTTTTCCACCTAATCTCTAATGGCTATATTTCTTCACGTGTAGAAACAATCCAAGTACCTTGTAACGGCTATTTTTCTCACCTAATCTTGGATTAAGAAGTCTATAAAAGAGGGCATCCGTCCGTTTGAAAATAAGAAAAAAATAGAGAAAATCAAAAAAAATCAAGAGAAATATCCAGTGAAAAAGAAAAAGTAAATCTCTGAGTCCACACCTATTCCAAGAGAGATTCAAGAGCAATCCTAAGCCTTCAAAAGTTTAAAATCAAAGGATTCTCAAAGAAGAAAAGAAGAAGAGCCTAAAGCACTAATTCCTCAAGTTCTCTTAAAAGTGATATCTTCAAGAATCAGAGCTGTAGCTTGATTCAACCAGTCAAAGAGAGAGGAAAAGAAGAAAAGAAGAAAAGCTCACATCAAATTTGCTTCAATCAGGCTTTTCTAACCTTTGATTATTTATATTGCATATTTGCTTAATTAAGGACCTTTAAATTGTTGTAAACATTATATTGAATTGTTGTTTGCTAATTCAATCAGGGGATTGAATTAGTTGAGGTAGTTTACCTTGGGAACAAGCTTGTTTAGCTTGGGTTAAGGTTTTATGCTGGTGAACCTGTGAAAACCAACTGGGTTCATTGTGACCCCATGTAAAACAATAAGTTAGAGTTGTGAGCTTGTAAAACACTCGACTGTAATCGGTGGGATTATAGTGTGGACCCAAGTATTGCTTGGGAGTGGACGTAGGTGTTGGATACACCGAACCACTATAAATTTCTTATGTTTGTAGTGATTATCTCTATATCTCTCTCTCTCTTTGTGCCTTACATTATTGCTTCACTTCACTAGTTCACTTAATCCTTATGAAATTAGTTTTAAGTTTTAATTATTAATTTTTTAAAGAACCCAATTCACCCCCCCTCTTGGGTTGCCATCTAGGCCAACATGCAGGATTATCAGGGAGAGTGCCATCGGTGAGATATCGGACGTACGCCTCCATCCATGAAGGTTCTTGGTTGATCGATAGGGCCTCCTCGGTAGTGTCGATGCTCGAAGCTTCTAGATGCTCCACGTACATTCTCCCCAGGGCCCCATCGGCCGAGGTGACCAATCGGGACACAGCGTTGGCTCTGGCGTTCTCGCCCCTAGGGATATAACTGACACTAAAGTGAGTAAAGGACGAGGACTATGATTAGACCTTACCCAAATAGTGAGACATAGTTGGATCCCGAGCCTCGTATTCCCCAGCAACTTGCCCAGAAACGAGCTGGGAGTCGGTGAAAGCTTGGAGGTGCTCCACTCTGAGCTCCTTGGCCAGTCTCATGCCAGCCAGCAAGGCTTCGTACTCCGCCTGATTGTTGGTTGCGGGAAAAAGGAACCGTAGGGCGTATTCCACCGTTTTCCCTTCTGGACTGGCTAGGATGAGTCCGGCTCCACTTTCCTGAGAATTTGAAGCGCCATCGATGTGGAGGACCCAGTCCTACCCCTCGCCCACGACCGTCGCCTTTGGAGGGGCCGAGTGGAGCTCGTCGGATGATTCCTCGGTCCAGGTGCACTCAACCAGAAAGTCTGCAAGGACTTGGGACTTCATAGCTGACCTCGGCCAAAAAGATAAATTGAATTCTCTCAACTTGATTGCCCATTTCGCCAGCCGGCCTGAGGTGTCGGGCCAGGATAAAATTGCTTTGAGCGGCTGGTCTGTGAGCACCACTACCGAGTGGGCTTGAAAGTAGGGCCTGAGGCGCTGAGCAGATACGATTAGCGCAAAAACGATCTTTTCGGTGTGGGAGTACCTGGTCTCCGCATCATGAAGCACCTTGCTGATATAGTAGAAGGGCCTCTGAGTCCCATCGATGTCGGTGCGGGCGAGCACGGAGCTCACGGCCTCAGCCGAGGTCGCGAGGTAGAGGAAGAGCTCTTCTCCATTCCTTGGCTTGGACAGCAACGGCGGGGTAGATAGGAATTCCCTCAGCCCCTCGAACGCTCTCTAACACTCTTCGGTCCATTCAAATTCATTGACATTGTGCAAGGCCTTGAAGAAGGGTAGACACCTTTCCATGGACTTTGATAGGAAGTGGCTTAAAGCTACGACCCGCCCGTTAGACGCTGAGTCTCCTTTTTATTAGCCGAGGGCTTCATGTCAAGGAGGGCTTGAATCTTGTCCGAGTTTGCCTCTATTCCCTACTGAGTCACCATAAAGCCGAGGAATTTACTGGTCGTGACTCCAAAGGTACACTTCCATGGATTCAGCTTCATCTGACAGTGGCGAAGGTTATCGAAAGTCTCTGCCAGGTCAGTAGTGTAGTCATCGGCATGGATGCTTTTAGTCAGCATATCATCCACGTAAACCTCCATGTTGCATCCGATCTGGTTTTCGAAGACCCTGTTCATCAGCCTTTGATACGTTGCCCCCGTATTCTTTAGCCCGAACGGCATTACTTTGTAACAGTAGATGCCTTTCTTGGTCACGAATGAGGTAGCCTCCTCGTCTGCTGGGTCCATCTTAATCTGATTGTATCCCAAGAAGGCGTCCATGAAGCTGAGGATCTCGTGGCCTAACATAGCATCCACCAACTAGTCAATCCTGGGCAGTGGGAAACTATCCTTGGGGCACGCCTTGTTGAGATTGGTGAAATCAACACACATTCTCCAGCTCCCATTGGACTTGCGGACCATCACGATGTTGGCTAGCCAGTATGGATAGTGTACTTTACGGATATGCCCGGCGGCCAGCAGCTTGCGGACCTCCTCATCGACAGCCTTCTGCCGCTCGGGAGCAAAGCTTCTTTTCTTCTGTCGAACCGGCCGGCCCTGCGGATTGAGGCTGAGCTTGTGGGTAATTACATCGGAGGGAATGCCTGGCATGTCCGAGGCCGACCAGGTGAACACATCCAAGTTGGCCCGAAGGAATGTGAGAAGCCAGGCCCTCGCTTCATCGGATAGTAGCGATCCAACTCGAACAGTATTTGCCAGATCCTCCCCTAAGGGGAAAGTCAATAAGTGCTTGACCGGTTCTCCCCTCCTCTCTGAATCTCTGGGGTCCACCAGCTCAGTCATTGGCGAGGTCGGTACCTCTAGAGAGCCAGGCGTCATGTGGTAGCAGAGGGACAAGAGGTTCCTCTCTTCACATGTCTCCCCTACTCCTTTATTGGTTGGAAACCTCACAAGCAACCTTTGATCGAGATGACGGCGTTCAACAAATTTAACCCGGGCCTACCCAGGATAGCAATGTAAGCCAGAGGGACCCGCGCAACAAGGAACCTTACCATGATCATTTTCTAGCAGGGTACTATCCCGACCATGACCAGGAGGGTAATTTCCCCCTCTACCTTCACAAAATCCCTAGTGAAATCAATGAGGGGCGTGACGACGGGCCGAAGGAAGTCATGGGATAAGCTCATACGAACAAATGCATCGTAACTTAAAATGTCAGCCAAGCTTCCACTATCAACCAGTATCCTTTTTATAGAATGTTTCGCAACTGTCATAGAAACAATAACACTATCATCATTTGGATTGCTTACCCCCTCTAGGTCCCTTTCAAAGAAAGGAATTATAGGTTCTATTCCCTCCTCCCCCCTGAACCTCTTAGATGGGTCGCCAGACCCCAGGAGATCATGGCTACCATCTTCTCGGTTGGGGCATTATTGACTTCAACCTGGGTAGGTGGGGGTGCTGATGGACCTGGGGCAACTGGATTCGCCCTCCAAACGAACTTGCCGAGGTAGCCCTGCTGAATGAGGTCCTTGATCGCCCTCTTGAGCTGGCGACAACTCTCTATGTCATGCCCATGGTCCCGATTAAAACGACAATAGAGATTTTTGTCACAGGAGACTCCAGGCTTTAGGAAAGGAGGGCGCTGGAGGAACGGCTCACCCTCAATCTCCATCAGAATGTGAGATATCGGGGCAAGCATGGGGGGTATGGATCCCTTCCCTGGGAGCGAGAGCCCTCAACCGGTTGTCGAGTCATCGGGAAGGCTCAGGCCTCTCCTGCTGTGGCCTGTCGGATGCAGGTCAGGCTTGCTTCTTGGTAGGGCCCCTATCTGTCTCACATCGGGAAGAATTGGCTTTGTCAGCAATGATGTATTTGTGTGCTCGGCCCAGCAACTCAGCGTAGGAGCTCGGCGGCTTCTTGTCGAGGGAGTATGCAAAGCGGGAGGGGCGAAGCCCTCATTTCAAGGCTAGAGTAGCAACTGAGTCATCAAGGTTGTAAACCTCAAGCGCGACTTCCTTGAATCGAGCTATGAAATATTTCAATGACTCGCCACTCTTCCGTTGGATGGCGAATAGGCTATCGGCCACCTGTAAGAAAAGCTCTCTCCAGCTATCGAAAGGAATTAATGCTCTGCGGCAGCAGCCAGGAATACCAGGCCCACGCTGCCTTCCGAAGAGTAGCAGGAAAAGCGATGTAGAGGAGAGAATCAGTCGCTTCCTAGACCTGCATGAGGACCTTATAGCTTTCCAAGTGGTCCAGGGAGTACGCAGTGCCGTCATAAGGGTCCAGTTGGGGTAAACGGAACCGGGTGGAGATTGGCTCTTCCATTATGCGGCAAGACAGGGGAGGACGGTTGTCATAATCTGCCTCTGGTGGGTTGGTAACCCTACGGCTGAGCTCCTCTAGCCGCTGATTATACTCATCGAGGCGTTGCTCAGCCCGGTGAGCGATACGTCCGTTGAAAGCAAAGACGGGGATGGGTTGCGCTAGTAACGATGTCCTCGCTCGGTTTCCTTCCCTTGCCGCTGCCTGTGGGAGTTGTTAGAATGACGGGAAGAAGACCGTGGCCTTTTGGAGGCGTCCCGGTAGCGACGTTCGGGGGCGGCATACCGATGGGGGGCTTCCCGATGGGAAGCTCTCCCGCGGTGAACTGTTGACTGGGAGGAGCAACCCCCGCACCAGGGATGGGAGCTGGGGGCCTTGCTATGAAGCCACCACCTGTTGCTGCAGGTGCTGGACCGCTGCCATCAAGGAATGAACTTGCACAGCAAGAGCGTCGACCCGGTCGCCCTGTGTTGGTGATGATGGCAGGACGGGGAAAGGGACCGGAGGGGCCAAGAGGCTCGCTTCTGGCTGCTACAGCTCATTATATCTCCCCAAGGGCCGCCGTACGAAACCTTCTGTGCTCGCATCACCACCATTTTTTCGAGTAGTAAAAGGAGGTAAAGGCCTATAGCCTAAGAGCACCAAACTCTACCCTTTTTCTCTGCCCCACCCCCTTCCTGGCAAGTCAATCTGTTGTAGCCAAGGCACGTCTTCTTAACACTGGGTGGCGAAGGAGCTCCTGGTCTAACCTCTTTGACGGTCAATCCTACAAAAAAGTCCTCAAGGACCGGTGGGTTCCGGCGAGGACCCTCCGACGGTCAAGTTAGTACCTTAGAAAATAGTTATCAAAAGTTATCCTTAGGAAAAAACCCTAACTCTCCCTTTTATATCTATTCTAAAGTCCCCTTTTTGCATGCTTTCAGGAAGTGGTGGCCGTACAGGTGATAGTGGGCCTGGCCATGTTCATAACATCCCATCATCCGTGATCGTTGGGAGTTAGTGGGCTACGTGGCGGTTGGAAAAGACTAGTGTGCTATGTGGTAGTTGCAGGAAGATAGTGGACCATGTGGTGGCTACGGAAAGCTAGTGGGCCACGTTAAAGGGAACCCCGGAGTTTTGAGGCTAACGGGGCCCTTGCGGTCCGAGGCCAAGGTGTTGACCCAATTGATGATTTTGATGATTAACAAAACTATTTGAGTATAACAATTGAAGGCTCTAATGATTTTGATTAGGTTTTTCAGATTATAAGTCGATTGAATGATCAAAATCAGGAGTTAAATCATGTTCTGGATCGAATCCAATGTCTAGGTAAGATTGCAGACATTAGAGTCGACTCCGAGAATCACAGAGCCGACTCCAGAATCTGGCACGGAAGTTAGAGTCGACTCTGAGACTGTTAGAGCTGACTCTCACAGAAGGAACAGAACGTTGATTTTTCTGGCCCCAACTTAGAGTCGACTCCGGGACTGTTAGAGTCGACTCCAGAAAAGTTTCTTGTCGACCCCAGAAAAGTCAGAGATGACTCCAGAAATAATGGATTAAAGTGTTCCGAGTTAGAACCGACTCCAGAAAAGTTAGAGTCGACTCCAACCCACCTGGAACGAAAATCAAATTGCCAGATCAGCTCTAACGGTAATATTTCTATTTTACTTTATTTCTAACGGATATATTTTGTTGCATGGTACACTCCAACGGATAGTTTCTTCCAAAATGGCTTGAAAGAAATCTATAAAAAGAAAAGACTATCATTCAAAAAAAAAAGAACGAAAAAAAAGAACGAAAAATGAAAAAACATAAAGACAAAGAAAATCCCATTCAAAAATCCGAAAAAGAGAGAGCCTAAATCTCAAGAGAAAAACCTTCTAGCTCAAATCCACTCCACTCCAAAAAGCTCAAGAGAAATCCAAGGCATTCAAATCAAAGTTTTGGTGGATTTCCCAAATTGGAGAAAGAGGATCAGTTTCTTGCTTTTCAATCCTTCTCAACTGCTTCAACTGT
>UESW01002780.1:25964-67620 GCA_900491605.1 Calamus simplicifolius | reverse complement strand
GGGCACTTTAGGAATGAATGTCCTAAATTGAAGAAAGCCTACAAAAAGAAAAAGAAGGCTTATGTGGCGACTTGGAGTGACAGCGAGGAATCTTCTTCCGAAGAAGAAGAACAAAAGGAAGTCGCAAATGTATGTTTTATGGCGGACGACAACGATGAGGTAAGTTCCGATAACCCTTGCGATGAATTTGCTTTGATGAATTATTTGATGCTTTTAATGAACTTGTCGGCGATTTCAAGGTTTTGAAAAAGAAATACAAGATTTTGAAAAATGAAAATTAACTTTCATTAAAGAAAAGGAAGATCTTAATAATGAAGTTAAGAAACTTAAATCTGAAAATGAAATTTTGGTAAAAGAAAAGAATTAATTTCCAATGAAAATGATAAACTAAGGAAAGAGGTTGAAAAACATAAGAACATAGTTGATAAGTTTACCTTAAGCTCAACTAAATTAGACATGTTATTAAATAGTCAAAAAGCAGTTTTTGACAAAGCCGGATTAGGGTATAACACTTTAAGAAAACAAAAATCACTGAAAAATATTTTTGTGCGTGCTGGCCAAAGTAATTTTACATGCTTTAAATGTAATCAAAAAGGACATAAATCTTATGAATGTAAAATTCTAAAACCTAATAAAAACTTAAATATTAAAGGAAAGAAAATATGGGTTCCGAAAGGAACAATTTTTGTTGCTACTAACCATGAAGGACCCAAGAAAGCTTGGGTACCTAAACATAAACTTGATATCATTGCAGGAATGTCTTGTGGCCAAGAGATCAAAGAGAAAGTGGTATCTTGATAGTGGCTGCTCAAGACATATGACGGGTGACAAAGAAGAATTCATCACCCTTGAAGAAAAGAGGAGGAGTTGTTACATTTGGCGACAATGGCAAAGGCCAAATCTTGGGGTTTGGTAACATTCAAATAACTCCTCCACATATATTGAAAATGTACTTTATGTTGATGGTTTAAAGCATAACTTAATTAGTATAAGTCAATTATGTGACAAAGGTTTTAAAGTATCATTTGAATCTTCTATATGCACAGTAGCTAATCCCATTGATAATAGCATTGTTTTTATTGGAAATAGAAATGGCAATGTATACTTGATTGACTTAGACAATTTGTCTACTAATAATCATTGCTTAGTTGCTAATAATGCTAATATGAATGAGATTGGTTGGTTGTGGCATCGAAGATTAGGTCACGCAAGCACACACCTGATTTCAAAACTAATTAGAATGGATTTAGTAAAAGGACTACCTAAAATAGATTTTGAAAATAACAAAATATGTGATGCATGTCAGTTTGGAAAACAAACGAGAAGTTCTTTTAAATCTAAAAATGTTGTTTCAACTTCTAGGCCATTAGAGCTACTTCACATGGACCTTTTTGGACCAACTAGAACCACAAGTCTAGGAGGAAAGAAATATGGTCTTGTGATAGTAGATGATTACTCTAGATTCACTTGGGTAATGTTTTTAGCTCACAAAGATGAGACTTTCTCGATATTCATGAAATTCTTCAAGAAAGTAACAAATGAGAAAAACACTACCATAGTGTCTCTAAGAAGTGATCATGGAACTGAATTTGAAAATCACTTATTTGAAAGTTTTTGCAATGAAAATGGTATTAATCATAATTTTTCTGCACCAAGAACCCCTCAACAAAATGGAGTAGTTGAAAGGAAAAATAGGACTCTAGAAGACATGGCCCGTACCATGCTATGTGAAAGTAAACTCCCGAAATACTTTTGGGCGGAAGCTATTAACACAGCATGTTACATCCTAAATAGAGCATTAATAAGACCTATTTTAAAGAAAACACCTTATGAATTATGGCATGATAGAAAACCCAACATTAAATATTTTCATGCATTTGGTTGTAAATGTTTTATTCATAATAATGGTAAAAATAACTTAGGTAAATTTGATGCAAAATCTGATGAAGGAATATTCTTAGGTTATTCAACAACTAGTAAAGCATATAGAGTGTTCAATAAAGGAAGTTTAATTGTTGAAGAATCTATTCATGTAGTTTTTGATGAATCTTTAGCATCAAGTTCCAAAAGGATTGATGATGAGGAAGATACAAACATTCTCGAAAACAATCTTGAAAAACTTAATATTGATGTATCTTCAGATCATGAACAAGAAGCTAAAGATAATGATTCGCCTAATGCTGATGATATTAATACTAATCATAATGATGTAGATCTACCAAGAGATTGGAGATACGCTTATAGTCATCCCAAGGAATTGATTATAGGTGATCCATCTCAAGGAATAAGAACTAGATCATCTATGAGAAATATTAGTAATCACCTTGCATTTGTTTCTCAAATTGAACCTAAAACCATTGAAGAAGCTGAAAAAGATAATAATTGGATGTTAGCTATGCAAGAAGAATTAAACCAATTCACTAGAAATAATGTATGGACATTAGTGAAAGACCTAAAGATCATTCTGTTATAGGATCAAAATGGGTTTTTAGAAATAAACTAGATGAAAATGGCATAGTAATTAGAAACAAAGCTAGATTAGTTGCAAAAGGATATAATCAAGAAGAAGGTATTGATTTTGATGAAACCTTTGCACCTGTAGCTAGATTAGAAGCCATTAGGCTATTACTTGCATTTGCATGTCACATGAACTTTAATTTATTTCAAATGGATGTCAAAAGTGCATTTTTAAATGGATTAATAAATGAAGAAGTATTTGTTGAACAACCACCAGGTTTGAAGATCATGAATTTTCAAATCACGTTTTTAAATTGCACAAAGCTTTATATGGTTTGAAACAAGCACCTAGAGCTTGGTATGATAGACTAAGTAAATTTTTGATTGAAAATGATTTTACAAGAGGAAATGTTGATAAAACATTGTTTTTGAAAAGAAAAGATAAAGATTTACTTGTAGTTCAAATTTATGTTGATGACATTGTATTTGGTGCTACTAACAATCTTCTATGTCAAGAGTTTGCTAAGTTAATGCAGGGAGAATTTGAAATGAGCATGATGGGAGAACTCAATTTCTTCCTTGGACTCCAAATCAAACAAAGCAAAGAGGGAATCTTTATCAACCAAACAAAGTACACAAGAGAAATTCTAAAGAAGTTTGGTATGGAATCAATCAAACCCCTCGGAACACCAATGAGTCCTTCATGCAAGCTGGACAAAGATGAAGAAGGTAAGAAGGTTGATCAAAAATATTATCGAGGTATAATCGGATCCCTACTTTACTTAACTGCAAGTAGACCAGACATAATGTTTGCTGTTTGCTTATGTGCTAGATTTCAGTCTGAACCTAAAGAATCACATTTAATTGCTGTTAAAAGAATACTAGATACTTAAGTGGAACAAAAAATGTAGGTTTATGGTATTCTAGAGACTCAACATTAATCTGATTGCTTATTCTGATTCTGATTATGCTGGATGTAAGTTAGATAGAAAAAGCACAAGTGGTGCATGCCAATTTTTAGGAAGTAACTTAATCTCATGGTTTAGCAAAAAGCAAAATTCGGTTGCATTATCTACTGCTGAAGCAGAATATGTTGCAGCTGGAAGTTGCTGTGCTCAAATCCTATGGATTAAGAGACAACTTGAAGACTATGGTATCACACTTGATAAGACACCTATAAGATGTGATAATACAAGTGCAATCAATCTAACTAAAAATCCAATTCAACACTCAAGAACAAAGCATATTGAAATTAGATATCACTTTATAAGAGAACATGTTGCCAATAATGAAATTTGTCTTGATTATGTGAATACTGAAGAACAACTGGCAGATATATTTACAAAACCCTTAAGTGAAGAGAGATTTTGTTATCTTAGAGGAGAATTAGGAGTTTGTGATCCTTTGGAATAGTTTTCTGAAACTCTTAAGGACAACTATCTAGATTTCATCAATTTCTTGAAAAATCTCGATATTCAATAAGGAAATCTATCTAGATCTTGATTCATTGTTTCCCCAATTGCTAAGGAACATTTATCTAGAGTTTGATGATTAATTTGAATAGTTTCAGATCCTTGAAACTTGATTTTTTATCTCTGAAACTGTTAGAGTCGACTCTAACAGTTTGTGGAGTCGACACCTTAGTTTTTGATGTTCTGTCTAAGCAATTAGAGCCGACTCTGGCTTTGTAGAGCCGACTCTAATTCGAGCGCTGACAGACTTTCTGGTTCGGAGCCGACACCCAGTTTTCGGGAGTCGACTCTAGGTCGAACTAGGTCAAAAATAAAAAGGCGGAGTCGACCCCAAATCATTCCATCCGTCTCCCAAAACCCCTCCAAGAAGTTCCAAAGCCTTTCCAACTTCCCCAATCTTCTCAAAACCTTTGATTACACATTCCAATCTTCTCAATGGCACCCAAGAGGCGCGGTTTCGTCGGAGGAGCGTCCGTTCCCACGAGGCGACGCACGATTCGGAGGCAACCCTCGCCATCCTCCTCTTCGGCCACTCAAGAAGATTCCCCTCCTTCACCCTCTTCACCCAAAGTAGATCAACTAGCCGGTAAGACTATCACAACTGGAAGAAAGGTCAATTTTGATTTCTTTGAGTCGGAGGGCTTCTCAATAGGAAGATGTTTAAAGAAATGGGGTGGGAAAAGATTTGTTCATTAGATATCCCCACTTATCCAGCCCTAGTGAGAGAGTTTTACAATGATTTGAGTAGAGGAGAAGGCGGTTTAATCAGTATTGTAAGAGGAACAAGAGTTGTAATAACTGCTGAAATCTTGGAAATTTGTTGGAAATGCCCACAATTGGTATTATGGAATATCAGCATGATGATAGAAGTGGTGCATTGTCAAGAATGTTAGGGAGGGATGTAACCGAGTTTGAGGAAATCCTTGCAAATCAATTAAATCTGGAGCTCAGGTTACTACACAACATATGTGGAAGAATTTTATTTCCCAAAATTGGTAGATTTGAGTACGTCTCGGAGCGAGACATTCTTTTGATGGATTGTATTATAACTGGAAGGCCAGTCAACCTAGCTGGCATGATGATTGGTTATATGGCAGAGGCTGCTACAAAGAAAAGATCTACACTGCCATATGGTATGGTTCTGACATTAATCTTTAGAAGCCAAGGTGTGCTATTATGGATAATGAACCCCTAAGGAAATTAAGGCACACTGACTATTATAGTATTTCTACTATTCATCGGATGGGCTTCAAGAAGTTAAATGGTATCTGGATGAAAGGAGGACGAGAAGAAAGAGCTGAGAGAGATAGAACTGAAGAGGCCAGAGTAGAAGATATCCCTGGACCATCCACTGCGGGACCATCAGTCCCTGATCCATTTATTGCGGGACCATCTACAGCTGGACCTTCAGAGCTGGACCGAGCACAGTTCCTCTCCTCCACATCAGTCTGTTACTGCTTCTGGGAGATTCTCTGATGAGCAGATTGGTCAGTTGAGAGCCTTGCTTGCTGAATATGACAGTCAGAGATCTCATGAGATTAATCAATTAAAAGAAGACTTCAATCAGCTAAAAGAAGAACTTAACTCGAGACTTGACATGATTTCCTTTTCCATAAGCAATTCTGTTGAATCCTTTGGTGCTGAACTTCACAAAATCTTTGAAAGGATGGAAGGCATTGCTGATGGCTCGGGATCTTATGTTCATGCAACTGGTCAACTGAAGAAGGACATTGACCTTGCAGTCTCACAGATTGAAGCTTGTCTTGAAAATTTTAAGAAATCTCAAAAAGATGATGTAATGGAAATCATAGGTCACTTGAAGAAAATTGTATTCAAACATATCTGACTTTGATTTTGATAGTTTGTATTTAGGAATTTTTGAGTATCTAATGTATTTCACTTTGGAATGTACATGAATCAACTTATGTAATGTTTCTTACTTATGTAATGCAATTACACATTTTCAAATCTGTCTATGATTGACTGCTTGAATCCCTATGTCTTATTGAACCACAATTTTTCTCTAATAACTTTCTTTATCTAATACTCTCCTTATTGCTGATAACAAAAAAGGGGGAGAGATGGTTGAATATGCAAAAAAAAAAAAGACTTGAAATTTTAATGAGAGATGGTTGAATATGCAAAAAGAAAGAAAGAAAGGGGGAGAAATGATTGTTTATGCAAAAAGAAAGAGACTTGAAATTTTAATCAGTTCAATTAAAATTCGATTTTTATATATAGGGGGAGCTATTCAATGCAGGGGGAGCTTAACAACAAGCTTAATTGCAATTTTCTGTACATTTAGTTTAAATGTTCATAATTGATGGCTTATATAGAACTCATGCATAATTTTAAAAGTTCACTTTGAATATTGGCATCAAATCCTTCATTAAAAATGTTTAAGCTTTAAAATGACTATAATCTTTAGTTCGAATGAATTTTTTGAATGCATATACTCAAAGTTTTTGTTATCATCAAAAAGGGGGAGATTGTTGACCCAATTGATGATTTTGATGATTAACAAAACTATTTGAGTATAACAATTGAAGGCTCTAATGATTTTGATTAAGTTTTTCAGATTATAAGTCGATTGAATGATCAAAATCAGGAGTTAAATCGTGTTCTGGATCGAATCTAATGTCTAGGTAAGATTGCAGACATTAGAGTCGACTCCGAGAATCACAGAGCCGACTCCAGAATCTGGCACGGAAGTTAGAGTCGACTCCGAGACTGTTAGAGCCGACTCTCACAGAAGGAACAGAACGTTGATTTTTCTGGCCCCGACTTAGAGTCGACTCCGGGTCTGTTAGAGTCGACTCCAGAAAAGTTTCTTGTCGACCCCAGAAAAGTCAGAGACGACTCCAGAAATAACGGATTAAAGTGTTTCGAGTTAGAGCCGACTCCAGAAAAGTTAGAGTCGACTCCAACCCACCTGGAACGAAAAATCAAATTGCCAGATCAGCTCTAACGGTAATATTTCTATTTTACTTTATTTCTAACGGATATATTTTGTTGCATGGTACACTCCAACGGATAGTTTTCTTCCAAAAATGGTTGAAAGAAATCTATAAAAAGGGAAGACTATCATTCAAAAAAAAGAACGAAAAAAAAGAATGAAAAAAAAAAAAAAAATAGAAAGACAAAGAAGAAATCCCATTCAAAAATCCGAAAAAGAGAGAGCCTAAATCTCAAGAGAAAAACCTTCTAGCTCAAATCCACTCCACTCCAAAAAGCTCAAGAGGAATCCAAGGCATTCAAATCAAAGTTTTGGTGGATTTCCCAAATTGGAGAAAGAGGATCAGTTTCTTGCTTTTCAATCCTTCTCAACTGCTTCAACTGTGAAGAATCGGAGCTGAGGCTTGATTCAATCCAGCAAGGAGAAGAAGAAAAGAAGAAAAGAAGAAAGCTCAAAAGCCAACCTACTACAAATCAGGCTTTTCTAAACCTTGTTCATTTATTTGATTATTTGCTCATTGAGGAGCTGTGTATTTGAAAAACATTATTTCTTTTGTTTGTATCTAGTTCAATCTGGGGGATTGAACTAGTGGAGGTAGTCTTACCTCGGTACAAGCTTGGTATAGCTTGTGTTAGGGTTTTTGTGCTGGTGAGCCCGAAAAACCGGCTGGGTTCGTTGTGATCCCGGGAAAACAACAAGTTTGAGTTGTGAGCTTGTAAAACAACTCGCTGTAATCAAGGAAGATTATAGTGTGGACCCAAGTGAATCTTGGGAGTGGACGTAGGTGTTGGATACACCGAACCACTATAAAATCTTTGTGTTTGCCGTGTCTCTTTATCTCTATCTCTATCTCTATCTTATTGATTGTATTTTGTTATTGCATCTGCATTCACTTTCACTCACACTAAGCAAACAAATATTTCAAAAGGCTTAAATTTTTTAAGAACCCAATTCACCCCCCCCCTCTTGGGTTGTCATCTGGGCCAACACGAGGGATTGGGATGGACCTTGCTCCAAAAATCATATACAAGTTGCCAATGGATTGGGATGAACCTGGCTCCAAATCATACACAAGTTTAAATCTCAAGGCCAGGGTTGAGGCCGATCTAACTCATGGTATTGAACTGGATCAAACTCAAACAGTTCCTCCATCTATTTTCCACAGAAATTCCAGTCCGGACTCCAGCTAAAAATTGGACTGAGAGAAGCTTTCAAGCTAAACAATCCAACTCCCCACTCTGACGGTTTTGGTGCTCAGCCAATGCATCCGAACTTGAACCCATATTATACCATCGCCGCCCTTGAATTTTGTATAATGAATGTAGCTTGTGGTCTTTGATGTTAGAGATTGTAAATATCTTTATCGGTTTGATAGATTTGGCAGAGACCATAGCCCAATATAAATCAACTGGATTGATAGGAAGCACGAGAACTCATATTAAACCAAATTCTTTTTATTAAGTGGAAAGCAATGTCTCTATTAAATTCATATAGCAAGTAAGAATTCTTGTACATTGTTGACTCGTTTTGTGTTGGTTTAAATGTTAGAATTCAATTGATTATCAAACATGATGTTAGAGCTCAAGTTTACCAAAAGCCACATGGCCGAATACATACAATACTTCCTTATTAAAAATTATATATTAATATCCGGGTATTCATTTATTTATTTTGTTTCTTAATTTGTTGTTCTAATTTTTAATCATCTTGGTCCTATTAATGTTAGCGGACCTCATGATGTTTTAGGCATGCAAGTGTTCCTTCATTGGATCACAGGCCTTGCTTCTTACGTGCGTTATGCTTTGGATGCTGATGATTTGTAAGAGATAAATTAAAATAAATCACAAAAGTTCATGATTAACTTAATATAATAGACCTTGAAATACTTTTAAAAAATAATTCATAAAACTAATAAAAGATTTAGAGAATCTAAATCGGAGACCGAGGTGCTTTGAAGTCAACATCCCCAGTGGGATACGCGGCATGGTGTGGTAGGCCTATAGCACATTGGAAAGCTCCTCCACCCATCCTCCTTTGAAGTCATCCAACCGTGTCCTTAGCCCTTGAAGGGTGGTGGATGCACTAGTGTTGCAATAAACTGGAATCCATGGCGGTTGCTTTACTTTTGCTGCTGCTCCTGTCCTTAGCACCGCTCATGTCCTCCTCGCGGTTGCTTTATTTATTTATTGATCTGATTTGCTCCTCTTTTCCTTGTTTATCTTTTTGGTGTTAATAAGTGGTCAACTTGCCCAGTGAATCGGATGGTTTTATAGGGCTAACATTTTTGCCAGTTAGCTGTATTGTTACCTTATGAAACTCATCACATTTTAAAATGTTATATTTTTTATATTTAGTTACATAAAAATTTTATAAAATAACTGATGTGCTACCTAAATATATAAAGTTAGTTGATACGGTCACACGCCAACTGTATCATTAATTTTATTTAATTTTATAAAATAAAATATTAAAAATATAATATTATTAAAATATAAGGGATTAAAGTGTAACAAATAAAAGTTTGAAGATAAAAAAGAATAAGATCAAATCATTGAAATTTTAATAGGTCATCAAACAATGATGATATAAATATGTTTATAATTGTTTGAAAATAACTTTATTTGAAATATATAGTTACTAAAGTATTTTTATTTATTATGCTAACAACTTTTGGATGCATCAACCTGTTTTTGTGACTTTCACGCCACTCTTATTTTTCTTAAAATTTTTAATTTTTCTTTCGAAATTTTATTAACCGTTCATCCTTTCTTTTTCTACCATCATCCATCTTACAATGAACCACCAAGATCATCCTCACTCTATATCTTTTATCCTCATTTTTTCCTTTAGAACCCTCTCATTGCAACATAGCTTCAATTTCTCCTTATACTTTAATGGCAAAAAAATAATTTTGGTCCTCCAATCTTTGGTTAAAATTTATTTTGATCCTCAAATTGATCAAAATTTCAATTGTCACTGTCTAACCCGTTATGTTTTAACAATATAACATTCTTAATGCCTTCTAACATGAGGTCAATTAATGGACAAAATATGTCAATTGTCATTTGAGTTTTCAATTGTCATTATGTAGGATATGTAGCAAACTATGTTTCCATATAAAGATATTATATTGACTATTTCATCAATTTTAATTATCATGAAAAATGGAATGTCATTAAAATAGAAAGGATTAAATTAAAGTAATTAAAAGTTTGAGGATCAAAATAAATTTAGAATAAAGTTTAAGGATCAAAAAGTATATTTTAGCCTACTCTAGTGTTACGGCAATATTTTTCTGAAATCTTTTAGTGGGACTAAGGATGCGAATGGATTGGGATGGACCTGACTCCGATAATCATATACAAGTTTCCAAAAATTCAAGCTCTAGGCTGCATTTGGCAAGCAATTAGATTCAAAGGATTATAATCGTTGAGTGATGTTATTTATTCGCTACTTCGACCGTCTTATCATTTGTTTCCTTAGATTTGTTAATGTCATCCCAAGTTCCTAATGCACTAATCTATGATTCCGTCTTCAGTGAGCATGGGCTTCAAAAGTCATGAAATAACTTGGTAGCCATGGAATGCTCCAAGGTGAACTCGGTGGCCGACTGGTGTGGAAGCAATATTTTAATGATTCCCAAGAATGAAACCCCTTTTGCAGGTCAACATCTCAATATAATATCTAGTCCTCCTGGCCCACCGTGATGAACGCCTGGTGTTAAGCTTGTTGCACAGCTTCCGCCAAGATCAGGCGCGTGAGGAGGATAGAGGAGAAAAGAATAGATGGATATAGAAGAAAAGAGAATGCCTTTTATTTTTCGAAGTCTCAGCTCACCGGTTACATTCAAAGAGAGCCTTAAATAACCATCCATCTTGGATGATAAGACTTATCCGCACCAGCCTATAACCAACTCCCTAACAAACTTTCTAAAATATAGAAGTCTATCCAGAAACCTAAGCCCAATCTCCCTGGACCCAGTTCCATAACCTACAATTAGGTTATTAAACATCTGTCAAAAAACTTCCTTTTAAGCCATGCAGGAAAGCACTCAAACCCGAGCCCAAGTATACCCATGACTCACATGCTCTCTATTCTTGGATCACAAGCCAACCCAAATGACTTAGAAACCTGAGAACTTATGTAGCCTAAGCTCTCAAACCTACGTGACTCTTCTGAACTTTGGATGTGCCACACCTGAGCTTACAATCTCCACCTTGGTGCATCAAAGTTACAGTAAGCTCCACCTAGCCCATCAATACCATCAGTGCTCCACATCTGAAGAAGCTATCTTGAAGTAGTACCTTAGTGAGTGCATCCGCTGTATTATCTTTGGTAAACACTTTCACAAGCTCCAACTCACCATCCTTCACAAGCTTCCTGATCCTGTGGTATCTGATGTTAATATGTTTGGTCCTAGCTGTTGGGGAACGTGGAATACCCCCAAGATCATGGCTATAGTGTATATGAGTAATACAAAAAAAACTTTTACCGTTCTAATCTATGAGTACAAGATCATACCTTCAAATTTGAACTTTGGATCACTTTGATTCGATTGCTCGACCTCAACCTTTAGCCTTCCACCGTATTTCCGAAAATACCTTCTTTCTCTCACAAGATGGTGGGATCTCTTGGCCATCCTAGGGTTTCTTATTTTTTTCTCTCAAAAATATTCTCCCTAGCAACCAACTAAGAGGGTATTTATAGGGCTACAACAGGGACCAATAGGCAAATATGAAAAGGACTTCCCACGTAATTAAATCTCCCAATCCTACCCCGGGTTAGGATTCAATTACATAAATTACAATTCGTTCCACTAAAGAATTATAATTGTACTCCTAATCATATTTGAACTTATATTTTCGAGCCTTTAATATTAAATACTTATTATCTCCCCATGTTAAGATTACAGATATCCACCAATTAAATTTAATTACTAACAATATAATTTAATTAGCTTTTATTATCCTTGAGACCTATTCACTTAACTTATTTGATGTATCGGATTCAAAATCCACTTGCAAGATTTGATACAATCAAAACTTATAAGCTTCCTCAAGGGGATATCATCAATCCAATTTATCAGGACGTGGTTTCCTTCAACTATTAATATTCATCATATATATGTTATTGCCCAACCTATTAAGTTTATTGACTCATCAAGAATCTCACTCTATGTGTAATCAAAGTAATAATCACTACATACATGTGTCTAGAAATAGAATTCGGATTAAGAGCATAAGTAATCATAATATTCATGAGTTTTAAATTATTTTATAAAGTCAGTATAAAATAATTAACTCAACTGGATCCTGTTCAATACACACAAAGTGTACTAGCATAAATAGTTAGAATAAACCATTCTCCGTAGTCAAGACAGACCTACTAAAAATTTGTGCTACAGTTCTACTGATGGTGTGTCCAATTCCATCTAAAACTGTGAACAATAAACTTGTATTCCAAAAGAACTGATGATCTAGTCTTCTGTATGTAAGTCGTACTCTACACACTAGATCAAATACTCTTTGTAAATACTTGACACATGCACATATATAGTAAATGACATACATTGCTCAAAATGAATTCTTAGCTCATCGGTTACATTCAGAGAGAGCCTTAAATAAACCATCCATCTTGGATGATAAGACTTATCCGCACCATTCTATAACCAACTCCCTAACAAACTTTCTAAAATATAGAAGTCTATCCAGAAACCTAAGCCCAATCTCCCTGGACCCAATTCCATAACCTACAATTAGGTTATTAAACATCTCTCAAAAAACTTCCTTTTAAGCCATGCAAGAAAGCACTCAAACCCGAGCCCAAGTATACCCATGACTCACATGCTCTCTATTCTTGGGTCACAAGCCAACCCAAATGACTTAGGAACCTGAGAACTTATGTAGCCTAAGCTCTCAAACCTATGTGACTCTTCTGAACTTTGGATGTGCCACACCTGAGCTTACAATCTTCACCTTGGTGCATCAAAGTTACAGTAAGCTCCACCTGGTCCATCAATCCCATCAATGCTCCACATCTGAAGAAGCTATCTTGAGGTAGTACCTTAGTGAGTGCATCCGCTGTATTATCTTTGGTAAACACTTTCACAAGCTCCAACTCACCATCCTCCACAAGATTCCTGATCCTGTGGTATCTGATGTTAATATGTTTGGTCCTAGCATGATAGACTGAATTCTGGACCAAACATAAAGCACTCTGGCTATCAAAAAATACCCTGATCACCCCCTGTGCTATCCCCATCTCCAGTGCAAGACCTTTCAGCCACATAGCCTCCTTTGCAGCCTTTGAAATACCAATATACTCTGACTCTGTAGTAGACAAAGCTGTCACTGGCTGCAAACTTGACCTTCATGATATTGGACCACCATTCAACATAAAGACATACCCTGTCGTCGACCTTCTGGTGTCTAAATCATCTCCATAGTCAGCATCAACAAAACCTGCTACCTGATCCTGAGCCTCCATGGTCAGTCTAGTGACATCCTCCATGCTACTATACTCATAGCATATACCAACACCGACTGTGCCAACAAGATATTTGAAGATCCCTTTCAGAGCTCTCCAATGTGCTTTACCCGGACTAGCCATGAATATGCTAACTTGGCTAATAGCATATGCAAGATCAGGCCTACAACATACCATAGCATACATGAGGCTGCCAACTCCTGAAGCATAAGGTACTCTAGGCATCTCCTCGGCCTCTATCTCAGAACTCAGTGACATAGTTTTGGAGAGCTTAATGTGACCGGCCAATGGTAATGCGGCTGGCTTTGCACTATCCATACTGTACCTCTCTAAAATCCTCCTAATATAAGTCCCCTGAGATAAATGAAGCAACCTCTTGTGTATGTTCCTGAAAATTTTCATATGCTCCAGTTCCAAATTCTATACTGCTACAATGCTCAACAACATCCTAATAGATGTGTGTCATACCACTGGAGAGAATACCTCATTGTAGTCAATGCCTTCTTTCTGAAAAAATCCTTTGGCCACTAACCTGGCCTTATACCTGATCTTCTCCTTCTCTGTGGCTCCTTCTTTGCACTGAAATACACATTTACAACCAATGGACTTCTTTTTACTTGGCAGTGACACCAACCACCAAGTTTGATTCTTTTGCAGGGACTGCATCTCTTCTGCCATTGCCTGGACCCACCTATCTCTATCCTATCTTGTCATTGCCTTCTGGTAGGTAACTGGTCCTCCACTGGCAACCACCAATGCATATGATATGGTCTCGCCAAACCTATATCGCTCTGGTTGCCGAATGACCCTCTTGGCTTATGTTGTGCAATGCCGATGCCTATCCCAGGATTTGACTCCTCCCTCTGCTCATCTCTGTCGTGAGCATGCATCTGACTGGTTTTCGCATGTGAAGACATATCTGGAGTATGCTCCACCTGAATCTTATGTCCTCTTGATGATTGATGCGTGTCGTAGCGCAACGATTAAAATACCTTAATTTCACTAATAGATAGCGAGAGTAAGGGATCGAATCCACAGAGACTTTAGTGGTTATTTTGAATTAAAACTATGCAATTATGAATTTAAATAAATAAATAACAAAAATAATTAAGATATGATCTATCTTATGAGAGCACGGCCCATACCCGTAGATCACGGCCCGTTCCTTTTAAGAATAGATCAGTCAAGAATTATTTTCACTTAAAAAGAATTCACTAAGAACTAAACATAAATAAATATTTTATTGTAAAGCATCTGAATACATAAAATTAAAACTAAAAATTAAAACTAAAAAATCTTCTTTCCTGACAGCATCAAGAAGGCATCGAACTCCCCAGGATCCATGCTTCCTGAATGCGCAACCCACCAGAACTCTGAACCGAGGAAACGTCTCCCTGCCTCACGAATGCCTCTCCTTCTTTCTCTGTTCGGGGCTTTATCTCACATCTGTCCAGCCAAAGCTATTTATAGAAGCTCATATGGGAGAGGACGTGAAGAAAACGCAAAAAAATCATGGAGAGATCATGCCTATCTGTTTCCATAACAGATGCGGCTTCCTAACTGTTTCCATAACAGATGCGGCTTCCTAACTGTTTCAGATCTGATTCAAATCCTGGATGAATGCGGACTATTTGTTTGCTCGATCCATGAATGTGGAGAAAACACAGAGATCAAGAACATCCATATCATATGCTCGGTTTCTTTGCGTGTTTCATGAATACGAAGAATGCACTGATTTCCTTCCAAATTTGAATTCTTTCCCGATTTGGCATCCGAACGAAACATGAAGAGATTTCAAAGAGATAATGGATGATTCTTCTTCCAATTTGAAAGTCTTCAATCCAATTTATTCCATGATTGGTTGGTGGAGTGATGGGATAGGAATGGAAGAAAAATCGGAAGAGAAAAATGAATATATGAAATCTGCGATTGAACTCGGCAATTGGTTTACCGAGTTTGCTTTGAGATGCATGCAGATAAAGATAATCCTTGTAAATTTAATTCTGAGCTTATTTTAAGTCCGATTTGAGTGTATTTGTACTCGTTGGACTCCTAAAATTGAGCTCTTTAAGTTGATGAGGTTTTACCTAAAATATTATATAAAATATTTATATTAAATAATAATAGGCACTTTTACTTATTAATTAATAGGTTTATGATGATTATTTCTACGTTTATCACTCCCTCCAACTTGAATTTTACTCATCCTTGAGTAAATAAAGAATCTAGAAATATGTACCAAGCTAGCCCAAGAATTGATAGTTATCTTACAATTCTAAAATCAAAAGATTTTCGGTTAGATCATAAGAGAGGTGCTTCATTGGATTATCAAGTTTATCCATTTAGTGATAGAGTGCAGCCCATAAGAATTTATAGAAGTCTTCCTTCACCAACTTTTTACTTCTCTGTTTAAGCCCTCTAACTTAATTTGGGTTGGGTGTAGTATCTTTTTGTAATTTAGTCTCCTTATTTATTTATTTATTTATGTGTAAAGTCAGCGCAATGTCCTAACCCCTTGCTTTCTAATTGACCCTTGTAGTGAGCTTTAGGCCAATGGCTCCCAAACCAGTTGGTTTTAAGGCATTAGGTGTAAAACACCCCTTGGACTTACTGACTCGAGTCAAAAAGGCTTTAGGTAGAACTGACTTTACTTAGGTTCTTTCACATTCTCACCTTTTTATGCGAACAACATCACTTGCTTAGGTGACGGGGCTCGGTTACTTAGTGAAAGATGCTAAGAACCTAATTTATTAACTTTAAGAGACTCTCTTTTTTTTCTTTTTTTTGAATACATTTTCACCCATACCCTTATTAAGCAGATTGTACTATTAAGATCAGTGGTCAGGAGGGTCTGAAATTATTCTAAAAATTTTGTGGGCTAAACCCTATCTTTTATTAGGTTTCTTTAATAATTTATTCCTCAGTATCTCTAAAATAATCTAACCATTAATCATTCATTGATGATTAGAATGCTTGATTAACTTCAAATCGAGACAAATTTGGTACACAAATACTGATTATAGTTTTACTCAAGGATTTACTTATTCTACCCCCCCCCCCCAACTTAATTTCCATTGTCCCTAATGGAAGAAAAATTAATTTCAAGGAAAGATACTACCTGATCGAGTATTTGAAGGTTGGAGGTTTCATTGTTGCCATCTTCTTTCGATTTACTTCCTTGCTCTTTTTTGGTCATACTAAGAAAATAGAAAGTTAAAAATAACTAATAAATTGGGTTGCCTCCCAAGAGCACTAAGTTTAAAGTCTTTAGCAAGACTATGCTACTCATTATGATAGTGTTGGGTTCACAAGATCAATTGATTCAATAACTTCTTCATCATTAATTTCTTATATATGTGGTTTCAAACATTGACGTTTACCTTAAAAATATTCCTTGCTTAGGATCTTTGAGTTCTATTGCCCCATGGGAAATACTTGAGTTACTATAAAAGGTCCATTCCATCGTGAACAAGTTTTCTAGGAAAAAGATGTAATCTTGAATTGTAAAGCCATACTTTTTGATTTGGTTCAAAAGTTTTTCTATTAATAAATTTGTCATTATATGCTTTGGTTCGTTCTTTATAAATTTTTGAGCTATCATATGCATCATTTCATAGCTCTTCTAACTCATTCAATTAAAGTTTTCTAGCAACACCTGCCTTTTTCATATCATAATTAAATTGCTTGATGGCCCAAAATGCACGGTATTCCAATTCTACTAGTAAATGGCAGGCCTTTCCAAATACAAGCCGGTAAGGAAACATTCCTATGGGAGTTTTAAATGCAGTACGATAAGCCCATAATGTGTCATCCAAACGTTCTGACCAATCTTTCCTATCGGGTATCACCGTTTTCTCAAGGATATGTTTAATTTCTCTATTTGATATTTCAACTTGGCCACTAGTTTGGGGATGATAAGGTGTAGCTACCTTATGAGTAATTCCATATTTGTTCATTAATCCTTCAAAGTGTCTATTCGTGAAATGTGTACCCCCATCACTAATTATAGCCCTTGTGCATCCAAAACGACTAAGGATGTTACGCTGAATAAACTTGATTACAACTTTATGGTCATTGGTTTGAGTTGCCATGGCTTCAATCCATTTTGACACATAATCAACTGCCACTAGAATGTATTCGAATCCGAAAGAGGACGGAAATGGGCCCATAAAATCAATACCCCATACATCAAAAATTTCTACAACCAAGATAGGGTTTAGGGGCATCATATCTTTTTTAGAAATATTTCTTGTTTGTTGACATTGAAGACAATTATTGCCAAATTTATGTGCATCTTTAAAAGAGTTGGCCAATAGAACCCACTTTGTAGAACCTTTGCTGTAGTTTTTCTTCCACTAAAATGTCCCCCATAGGCAAGAGAATGACAAAAGTTAAGTATGCTTTTGAATTCGCTCTCGGGGACACATCGCCTAATCACCTGATCTGAACAGTACTTAAATAATTCAGGGTCTTCCCAAAAGTAATATTTGATTTGTGAGAAAAATCTATCTTTTTCTTGTTTTATCCAGTGGGAGGTACTTTTCCTATTGCCAAATAATTCACAATGTGGGCAAACTAAGGAAGATTGCTATGGAAAATTAAGAACGTTGCTCATCAGGAAACTTATCTCTGATTATTTCTTTGTTATATTCATGGGATTCTAGAGATATGATCTGCTACCATATTTTTGGAACCTTTTTTATCTAAGATTTCTAAGTCAAATTCCTGTAGTAGAAGGATCCATCTAATCAATCTAGGTTTTGTATCCTTTTTTGATAACAATGCCTTAATGCTGCATGATCAGAGTAAACTAAGACCTTAGACCCTAACAGATATGATCTAAATTTTTCTAGGCAAACACGACTGCTAGTAATTCTTTTTCAATGGTAGTATAGTTTATTTGTGCATCTGAAAGAGTTTTGCTAGCATAATAAATTACATGGGGTTTTCGATTGAGTTTCTATCCTAAAACTGCCCCTACAACATAATCAGAAGCATCACACATGATTTCAAAAGGTATGGTCCAATCTGGTGGCTTGATAATTGATGCAGTGGTCAAAGAACTATCTTTGGCCAGCAAATTATACAAGGGTTGAGAAATTTTACTGAAATCCTTGATGAAGCGTTTGTAAAAACCAGCATGGCCAAGGAAAGATCGTACTTGTTTAATTGAGGTTGGGGGTGGTAGATTTGAGATCAATTCAACCTTGACTTTATCAACCTCAATTCCTCTCTCTGAAACAATGTGTCTGAGCACAATTCCCTTACGAACCATAAAATGGCTCTTCTCCCAACTTAGGACTAAATTCATTTCATACATCATTTCAGTACATTAGTCAAGTTCTCGAGGCAGCTATCAAATGAAGCACCAAAAACTAAAAAATCATCCATAAATATTTCAAAAATTGGCCAATCATATCAGAAAATATGGCCAACGTACATCGTTGAAAAGTGGCTGGTGCATTACAAAGACCAAATGGCATGTATCTAAAGGCAAATGTTCTAAAGGGACAGGTGAAGATGGTCTTTTCTTGATCTATAGGAAATACTAGGACTTGATTGTATCCTAAATATCCATCTAAGAAACAAAAGAAACTGTCCCGCTAGCCGTTCCAGAATTTGGTCGATAAAAGGCAAAGGAAAGTGGTCTTTCCTAGTTACGGCATTCAACTTTCGATAATCTATACACACTCTCCAACTAGTTGATGTGCGAGTAGGAATTGATTCGCCCTTTTTATTTTCAATCACGTAATACCCAACTTTTTAGGTACTACTTGGGTTGGACTAATCCATTGACTATCCAAAATTGGATAAATAATACCATCATCAAGTCATTTTACTACTTCTTTCTTAACAACATACCTTGTGTTCGGATTTAGCCTCCGTTGCATGTCTCTATGTGGTTTGGCTTCAATTTCACTATGAATGTGGTGCATGCAAACGGAAGGGTCAATTCCCTTAAGATCAGCTATTGTCCATCTAATTGCCTCTTTATATTCTTTAAGTACATCTACCAATTTATCTTCCTGCTGCAATGATTACCGGAAGGGTATCATTGGGTCCAATGAATGAATATTTTAAGTCAGCAGGAAGAGGTTTCAATTCTAGTCAGGGTGGTTCTTCCAAGGATGGTATTAAAGGGCTTGGTTTAGTTGGAAGTGGTTCATATTTTATAGTCCAAGGAGGGATGGTATCAAACTTAGGTGGTTCTAATAACAGGTTTATCTCTTTGGTGTACTCATCAATATCAAAGTCATCATTCCAAAATGTGTAAGACATGTTCGTAAAGGATCCGAATCAAGCAAACTTTGAAATTTCTTATCTATAACTTCTTCGATCATGTTTACTTCATTTAAATCATACACAGGTGGTCCTTGAAAAGTATTAAAAATATTTAATCTCATCTTCTTATTTCCAAAAGATACATCCATCACACCCGTTCTACAATTTATATATGCATTAGCAGTAGCCAAAAAAGGTCTTCCAAGAATGATGGGAATGGTTAGGATTACCACTAGATTCCATATCTAACACAAGAAAGTCGATAGGAAAATAAAATTCATCTACCTTCACTAATACATCTTCCAATATTCCACGAGGTACTTTGACTAATCTATCTGCCAATTATAGTGTTATCATCGTGGGTTTCAACTCTCCAAATCCGAATAACTCATACACTGAACTTGGGAGAAGGTTTACACTCGCACCCAAATTAGTAATGCTTTTTGATTGTGAAATTCCCTATTACACATGATATAATCGGGGTACCAGGATCTTTTAGTTTGGGTAGAGTTATTTGCTGAACAACTGAGCTGACTTGCTTAGTCAACTGGATCTTTTTTGGTATTTTTGTCTTGGCTTTCCGTTTTTGTGTGCATAGATCCTTCAGAAATTTTTCATAAGCTGGAACTTGCTTGATAGTATCGAGAAGAGGTAAGTTTATTTGGACTTGCTTAAATAACTCAAGCATCTCATTCATTTTTATATTCTTCTTGTCCAAAGAAGAAGAAGATTCTAAAGCACTAGGGAATGGGGCTTTAGGTGTGATAATTGCATTTCTTTTCTTCTTCATTTCTTCTCTTTTTCAGTTCTGCCACTTCTAAGTTCTGGGTTGTTCAGGTGGGTTCAACGTTCTTCCACTTCTTAGAGTCATGACTGATTTAGCATGTTCTGGGAATTTGTCAGGACTATTGGAACCCTCAGCCGTGAATTATCCTTTTGGGTTATCAATAGGCTGATAGGTAACTTACCCTCCTTCCTTCTACTAAATGATGTGGCTAATTGACATATCTAAGTTTTTTAGTTTTGCAATAGATTGTGTGTGGAAGTGAAAGATTTGAGTATTCATTTCTAGCCCTTTCAATGCTTGTAAACCTTGTCTTCGAAAGTAGGATGATTATTCGGTGGAGGTTGTGGGATGTTTGGGTATTGTAAATATGGCATGCTTCTAAAATCGGTTTCCTGATTATTAGGTCTGATTGATGATGAATTGGTTATAGGTTAAGTTTCCATGAAAAATTTGGGTGATTTCGCCAGCCAGGATTGTAAGTATTTGTATATGGATCATTTCCTATTCTAGAGCCAATCGGGTTTGGCTTGGTGGGCTTGCTCTTGAACAAGCTCAGGAAATTGGTATGCAGCTAGACATTCACCGGTAGAATGAGTTGGACTTGAGCAGATTATACAAACATCATGATTTTGAATAGATGGGGAAGAGGTGTTTCCAACTTGTAGAATTCGATCAAGTTTCTGGGACAGTTCATCTACCTTAGTATAGATATCTATAGAATGACCTATTTCATATATTCCACCTCTTTTAGGTTCTACGGGAGGGTCTCTACGAGTGACTGACATGTGATGTAATGAATTCTCACTGAATGTCTCAAAGAGTTGCCAAGCTTCATGTTCATTCTTTAATATAAATGTCACACCACATGAAGCATCAACCATTTGCCAGTACTTTTCTGACAATCCATCATAAAAACATTGAACTAACTGCTATTTAGGTATGGCATGATGCGGACATTTTCTAATCAATTCTTTTAATCTCTCCATGTCTCATGAAACATCTCACTATTAGTTTGAAAAAAACTTGTTATGGCTTTTCTAATTTGATTCATTTTTCCTATAGGAAAGTATTTCTTAAGAAACTCTCTCTGAAGATGCTCCCAAGTTGAAATTGTTACATTATATAATGAATTTAACCAATATTTGGCTTTGTCCTTAAGAGAGAATGGGAACAACTTAAGTCTAAGAGCATCGTCAGAAAAATTTTGAATTTTTACGGTTGAACAAATTTTCAAGAATTCATCTAAGTGTTTGTATGGATCCTCATTTGTAAGTCCATAAAATGAAGGTAACATTTGAATCACACTTGACTTGATCTCATATTGAGTGGTCTCCACTAGAGGCACTTGAATGCAAGGAGAGTAGGTATATTTTGAAGGAGTGAAATATTCTTTTATCCATAATTCTAAGTCGGTTTGCTCTAAAGATTCTCTTTATTTCAGGATCTAGGGGTATGAGATTAGGTTGTAATGATTGGCGACCAAACGTATACGCTATCGATGTACTCTAAAGCAAAAGTAATTCATTTTTTTTAATGTAATAGAAGAAAAAGGAGAAGATTCTAAAAGAAGTATCCTAAGAGATTCCTGAAACTAAGAGGAATGAAGACTAATTTAATTAGGATTTAATAATTATTAGCAATCAAGTTAACAAAGATTAAACTCTCTACCCTAGGCTTAACCTAATCTAGACAGCTCCAAACTTCCAAGACCGCCTTGGAGCCCTCTAATCAAAAATTAGCTGATCAACTAGCCAGTTAAGAATAAGGTCAGTGGGGGTCCCCCGTCGCTTACTAGGTAAGTGAACGGAACCAATTAAGTAACCACTTTCCTCTCCTTTTCTATACACCAGTTAAGCAGTCAATCTCGACCTGGTCCAACTCTTTTGGGTGCCTTGTCCTATTGAGCTCGAGTTCCTTAGGGGCTGAGGTCTAGTTAATTTTAAAATTAAAGCTTGGGTTAATGCAAAATGAAGAATGTGGTTTATGGGCCAAGGAAGGGTGATCAACTCCCCACCTTATCTTGATTAGGGGTTTGTGCCCTTAAAATTAATTATGAAAATGCTATGCAACAAGCAGATGTCAGGCTCTTGAAAAAAGTAATCTACTTACTTTTTTTTAGATTTTTGTGGTTAAGTTTCTAATTCCCTAATAAATTATGAGATGTCAATGAAAATATTTAAGTTTTACAAAAATAAATTTACCCAAGTAAATCTATGCATAGAAAATAATAAAATAAATTTTTTAATTTTTTATTATTTTATTTTTATTTTTTTTTTTTATTTATTTTTTATTAATTATGTTATGGAAAGTGTCTTAGGGTTTTCTTCAAGTTTCTTTTTTTTAAGTTACGTTAATAAAAAAAAAGTTGATTAGGTTAAAAGTGGGTTTCTGATCAGAAGGAAAATAATTTTTTTGTATAAAAAGAAATAAGAAAATTTAACAATTAAGGTAACTAAAATAAGAATAAAATCAATAAAAAATTCATGATAATTTTTTTAAAAATTAAATTTAAATTTTATTTAATTTTATTTTAATTTTTTTTAATATTTTTTTTCAAAATAACTGCACTTAAGTCTCGGCAACGACGCCAAAATCTGATGTGTATCGTAGCGCAACGATTAAAACCTTAATTTCACTAATAGATAGCGAGGATAAGGGATCGAATCCACAGGTACTTTAGTGGTTATTTTGAATTAGAACTATGCAATTAGGAATTTAAATAAATAGATAATAAAAATAATTAAGATATGATCTATCTTATGAGAGCATGGCCCGTACCCGTAGATCATAGCCCGTCCCTTTTAAGAATAGATCAGTCAAGAATTATTTTCACTTAAAAAGAATTCACTAAGAACTAAACATAAATAAATATTTATTGTAAATCATTCGAATACATAAAAATTAAAACTAAAAATTAAAACTAAAAAATATTCTTCCCCCGACTCAAGAAGGCAACAACATCAAGAAGGCAACAACATCAAGAAGGCATTGAACTCCCCATCAAGAACGCAACAACATCAAGAAGGCATCGAACTCCCCAGGATCCATGCTTCCTGAATCAGATTAGCGCAACCCACCAGAACTCTGAACTAAGGGAACGTCTCCTGCCTCACGAATGCCTCTCCTTCTTTCTCTGTTCGGGGCTTTATCTCACATCTGCCCAGCCAGAGCTATTTATAGATGGTCATATGCAGAGGACGTGAAGAGAATGCGGAGAAATCACGGAGAGATCATGCCTATCCATTTCCATAACAGACACGGCTTCCTAAATGTTTCAGATCTGATTCGAAGCTCGGATGAATGCGGACTATTTGTTTGCTCGATCCATGAACGCGAAGAGATCATGAACGTCCATATGCTTGGTTTCTTTGTGTGTTTCATGAATACGAAGAATGCGCTGATTTCCTTCCAAATTTGAATTCTTTCCTGATTTGGCATCCGAACAAAATATGAAAAGATTTTGGAGAGATAACGGACGATTCTCCTTCAAATTTGAAAGTCTTCAATCCAATTTATCCCTGATTGATTGGTGGAGTGATGGGATAGGAAGGGAAGAAAAATCGGAAGAGAAAAATGAATATGTGAAATCTGCGATTGAACTCGGCAATTGGTTTATCGAGTTTGCTTTGAGATGCGTGCAGATATAGATAAATCCTTGTAAATTTAATTCTGAGCCCATTTTAAGTCCGATTTGAGTATCGTTTGCGTCATTGGACTTCTAAAATCGAGCTCTTTAAGTTGATGAGGCTTTACCTAAAATATTATATAATTTAAATATTAAATAATAATAGGTACTTTAACTTATTAATTAATAGGTTTATGATGATTATTTGTGCATTTATCAGCGATCCTACAAAAGGTAAAATATTATAAGAGGTTAGTTGCTCAGCTGCGCCCTGCTGAGGTTCCTGCTGCCCACCCACGTCCGACTAGGCCTCCGACTGAACCTCTGCCTCTCCTGCTTCTTGAGGACTGAGCTCTCATCAAAAACCACATCTGTGCTGATCATGGCCTTTTGCTCCAAGGGATCCCATAGCCTGTTTCCCTTGACTCCTCGCAAATATCCAATGAACACCATTTTTCAGGCTTTGGCGTCCAACTTGGACGTCCGCTGACTGGCATCCACATGTACAAATGTTGTACATCCAAAAATTCTGATATGGCTAAGCTCCACCTGTCTACCAGACCACACATCCTCTGGTAACCTCCCATCAAGCTTGATATGAGGAGACCTATTCACCAAGTAGGTTGCTGTGTCAACTGTGTCCGCCCAAAACGTTTTAGGTAATCCTACTTGCAATCTCATGCATCTAGCTTTTCCATGAGAGTTCGGTTCATTCTCTCAGCCACTCCATTTTGCTGAGAAGTTCTAGCCACTCAAAATTGCCTTTTGATACCTTCGTCTATGCAAATTTTAGAAACTCCTTACTTGTGAATTCTTCACTGTTATCAGACCGCACCACCTTTACATATCTCCATGTCTCCTTCTCCACCTCAGCCTGCCATGCTTGAATTTGGAGAAGACCTCTGACTTTTCCTTCAACAAATATACCTAGACCTTCCTTGAAAAATTATCAATCAGAGTCATGAAATATCTGGCCCCATTCCTGCCCGAAATTGGAGCTGGACCCCAAACATCACTGTGTACTAGCTCCAAGGGACATGTATTGTGCGCTGAACTGGTAAAAAATTTTACTTTGTATTGCTTGCCCATCTGACATGGCTCACAGACCTCTGCAACACTCTCATCCAAAGCTGGAATCATGCTATCCTTCATCAACACCCTCATGCCCTGCTCTCCCATATGACCAAGACGGTAGTGCCACATGCAGTACATATCCTACTGACTGTGCACTGCTGCTGCTGTCTCAGACCCTCCACACATCACAGACCAATCAGCTGATACAAATTATTTTTCAGCCTCTTCCCCCTTATTATAACCATGGCACCTTTCATGATGTTGAGTACACTATTCTCGGAAAGACAACTGAAACCAAATCCATTCCTCTCTAGGTACCCCAAGGACATTAGGTTCTTCTTCAAGTTAGAAACATACTTCACATAAGTAAGAGTTCTCACAACCCCATCAAACATTTAATTCTAACTGTGCCAACTTCTGCCATCCTGCAAGAATGGTTATCCCTTAATATCACATCTCCACATCGATTTTAGTATAATCTGCAAACCAGGACCGATGCAATGTATAATGATGTGAACAGGCTGAATCAAGTAACTAACTGTCTGCTGTAATTTGTATGCATCTGAAACCACCAAGAGATCCTCCTCGACCCCTACATCTTCAACAGTACTGATAGATTCCTTCTCTTTCTTCTCTTCTTGATGTTTCTTCCAAAGAGGACAATTCCTCTTTATGTGTCCAACCCCATTACATTTGTAACACCTGAGGTACACCTTCCCCTGTTATTTTTCCCCGCTGCTCATTGATCTCAACACAGACACAATGTCTTCATAAAGCAGTATTTCTTTTCCATAAAGCAGTGTAGTAACAAGAGGATCATAAGACATAGGCAATGAACATAACAAGAGAAGAGATTTATCTTCTTCCTCCATCTTAACACCAAGATTCATCAAATCATTGCATATCCTATTATACTTCTGAATATGAAGAATAATATCCCCACCTTCCTACATCCGAAGACTATATAATTATTTATTTAATATAAGTTTATTGCACATATTTTTGCTTATGTATAAGGAATGCAACTTGGATACTGTACAAAACTAAATCAGCAAGATACCCTCTGATCGCTGCACATGCCCTTCTCAATAGACAACCAATCCCCTTATGACATCTCCTCAGGCTTTGATTCTAAAGAAACATCAAGAAAATTCTGCACTAGTAAATCCTCAACCCTCACCTTCAACATGGAAAAACTCTCTTTTTCATTAAATTTTTTAAACTCAACTTTGCTTCCACTACTCATGATTGATCAGGCCACAAACAGTAATTACAGAGATGAATTAAGAAAAATACATAAAGATGAAATCCTGGTTGAAATCCCCTCCTCCAGCCCCTCCAAGCCTTTCCTTGCTTGTTGCAATCAATCAAATTGCTGCAGTGGTTAGTTGCCTCGTGCTGCCTCGTCCTTCTTTCCTTTTCTTGCTGATTCGATCCATGCACAGTCCTTTTTAGAATTTATTATTATTATTTTTAATGCTAGAAGGCCTAATCCTCTTTCTGTCTCTGTGAGAAACTCTCGTGACCTTTCAATGCTCTTCACGTCTCATGACCTTTCAATGCTCTTCACGTCCCTTCAATGCTGGAACGCCTGATCCTCTTTCTTGGGCATACGTTTTCTTCGCTTGGATCC
This sequence comes from Calamus simplicifolius, assembly GCA_900491605.1. Taxonomy (NCBI): domain Eukaryota; kingdom Viridiplantae; phylum Streptophyta; class Magnoliopsida; order Arecales; family Arecaceae; genus Calamus; species Calamus simplicifolius. The sequence goes on along the minus strand of UESW01002780.1, from coordinate 40,848 downwards.
CACGAATTCCTCTTTCTTTGGCCATTGGTTCAAAGCACCTCTTCTCACGTCACACGCCTGGAAGAAATAAATCCTCACAGAAGCCATGAGGTCCTCACCGTGATTCACCACGAAACCCACCGTGAAGAGAGGCTTCCATGATTCCACATGACACCTCCTCCCTTCCTCAAGTAAAGAAGACGTGCACGTTCCACGTACCCCCACGAGTTCCTGCAAAGAAGACGTGCGAGAATTCCTCTGGTTTCCTTCCTCCCTGCAGCCTGGACTTTACGTGAAGCTTCTTCACGCCCTTCACATCCAAGACAGGTTCCGTCCGTGCTTCACGTCTTCGTTCCTTCCTTGCTAGATTTTCTCCACGAGATGAAATCCTTCTCTCCAGCGGCAAAGAACAAGAATAGAAAAATCCGTGATGCGCTGAGAAAAGAACGAGGAGAGAGATTTTTTTTTGGATAAATCTGGGATTTGAATTCTCTTTCCTTTCTCTTCCCGAGTGCCTCTCTGAAGCTCTGATACCACTTGTTGCGCAACTTCCGCCAAGATCAGGCGCTTGAGGAAAGATAGAGGAGAAGAATAATAGATTGATATAGAAGAAAAGGAGAATGCCTTAAAGTCTTAACTCACCGGTTACATTTAGAGAGAGCCTTGAATAACCATCCATCTTGGATGATAAGACTTATCCCCACTAGTAACCAACTCCCTAACAAACTCCACAAAATATGGAAGTCTATCCAGAAACCTGAGCCTAATCCTCCTTTCATAACCTACAATTAGGTTATTAAACATTCTCTCAAAAAACTCCCTTCTAAGCCATGCAAGAAAGCACTCAAACCCGAGCCGAAGTACACCCATGACTCACATGCTCTCTATTCTTGGGTCACAAGCCGACCCAAATGACTTAGAAACCTGAGAACTTATGTAGCCTAAGCTCTCAAACCTTTGTGACTTTTCTGAACTTTGGATGTGCCACACCTAAGCTTACAAAGCTTTTGTCCACTCTTTCATCAAAAGGATCTTAAAAAATAATATTAGTGAAATGTAACCACATGAAAGCAAGTGAAATAGTTGAGCTTGTTGGTGGACTGCATTTCCTGATTCCAAGTCTACATTGACTGGGAAAGTAAATTTTCTCCATGGATCATCTCCAGACTATTCATTTTATTAGTATATCACAAGAAGAATTAGTTAAATATTCGGCTCTAAAGACTTATTTTGGAAGAGAGATAGAGATGAAAAGTATTTGGTCCGCCCTGACTAGAAAAAATAAGGTCTTGGAAATTAAAATATGATGAGGATGTGACTAGCATAGAATAGAAATTTTATACATGACCCAATAAAAGCTAAGCATATGGAGGATCCTTACTGAATTACAATTTTAAAGCATGATTTTGAAGAAAGGAACTACACCGAACTGAGGTTCCATTAGTCCAAAGGGAGAAGGGGCCCCAACCCTTCCTTCTTCTCCTTCCCTTCACTTTCCCAAACCAAGGGGAGGAGACAAGATATTATTATTTTTTTAACTTGAAATTGGGTGCGAAAAAAGACCTCCCCCAAGCTTTTGTTAATGGATTAGAATAAAAGAATGTACAAAAGATAAGTCACGGTGATGTTAGAATAGTTTTCAATATATTATGAGGTAGAGCTGCTTTGCTATATGAAATGTTTTTCCAAAAAAGAAAGGTAGCTAGGATCTTTCTTAGGATGGCTTAGGAGATTCTGCCTAATTGAAAAAGATTTTAAACTTCTTTCCTTCTAAATATGCCAGCATTTTGCTATGGCAAGTTGATCCCATTCCCTTATCCAAGATCTTGGGATTGCTTTGGTTCTTCAGGATGATCAAAGAGAAGCCAAGATTTTTATAAGCAGATAAATGCGGGAGGAGAATGCATAACTATATCCAAGCCATATTAAATTCAATCTATATAAAAATAAATTAGAAAATACTAATCAATATGATTGCTAGCATAAAATATTATTCAATTGTATCAAATTTAATCATAACTATCCTCTATGAGCCTTCATATTTTGAAAGCATACGTCATCACTTTTCTATCAGTACTATCAAAAATGTGTCCTCAATATAACGGTGAAACAATCATTTGGCCACTGGTCACACTTTGAATACGTAATCGATCTTTCACCATATTCATTATTGAAAAAGCTTCCTTAATGGAGGCAGGGAGAGAGAATGTTGGCTTCACAAGCTTAAAAAATAACAAAATAAGATGGGAAGAAGAGAGAGAGAGAGAAACTCTGGTGACCCATCTAAAATTTCAGTCAATCATGGAAGGTTAGTTACAACTTACAGTTACACGTTTGATGAGGTTGTATCAACATATAATATAATATAATATAATATAATATGATATATATATTGAAGGAGAAGAAAATGCCAATATACCAGAGGAGAAGAAAATGGCGGCTTTTGTTCATTTGTAACTCGTTTATTAGGTGATTTTCTGACTTTGAATTGACGTCGTTTATTAGGTGATTTTCTGATCATTGGGGCTTTCTTTTGAATGCAATCATTGGGCTTGATGAACCACTAAAAAATCTCTCCTCGGGGCCGGCCGGTCATCCTGCAAGCTTTCTCCTTTGCTTTCTGGTCCGTAGGCATTCTCTTTAGTTATTTTAGCCATTAACTGGACTTGGTTGGTTGTGATCAGATAATTCTGGTTTTAAATTGTGTTCTGTGGGTTAGGTAAGCTGCTATATAAATCAATAGATAACAAATTAAGTAGAGGCGTCAGTTCTTCAAACTCGTCCTCCGAGTTGCTTTACTTTTACTGACAAATTGGCTTTACCGTCCTTGCTGTGAGGTTCTTGTTGGGCCCATGCCCAATTTGTTTAGCCCATTAGGGCAAAAGGGAGCGCCGCTCAGCTTTCTCAGAATTTTTTCTCTCTTTTAAAGCTAGCAGCCGCCTTCCTTTTTAGCTTTCTCTTTTTTAAAATGAGCAGCCGTATGGAAGAAAATAGGGGAGTAGGTAACGGGTATTCTCTTTTTTCTAAGAGCATAGATCACTACAAGAAAATCTTGAAATGGCGATGCAAATTTAGCGACGCATCATTGCGTCGCTAAAATGCGACCACATTGCGATGCCGCCGCGACAACAAAAAATTGCGACGCATTCGCGACTCAATAAACCAGATAATCTTAAAAATTAAATTTTAAGTTAGCGACGCAAGTAATGCGTCGCAATATTTTTAAATTTAATTTTTATAAATATAATTATGAAATAAAAATATTGCGACGCAACACAGTACGTCGCAAAGTTTTAAAAAAAATTAATTATGTTAAATAGCGATGCAATAGCGACGTAATAAACCAAAAAATTAAAAAATAATTTTTTAATTTAGCGATGCAGGTATTGCCTCACAATTATTATAAATAAAATTAATTTTTATAAAATATAATTATGATATAAAATATTGCGATGCAATTCAGTGCGTCACAATGTTTTTAAAAAAATTAATTATATTTAATAGCAACTCAATAGCGACACAATAAAATAGAAAATTCAAAAAAATATTTTTTATTTAGCAACACCAGTATTGCATCGTAATATTTTTTAAAAAATAAAAATTTTAAAAAAAATTAAAACTAATTATGAAATAAAAATATTGCGATGATTTCGATGCGTTGCAATAATTTAAAAAAATTAATTATGTTAAATAGCGACACATTAGCGACGCAATAAATCAAAAAATTAAATAAATAAATCGCAACCGTCTGATCGTCGCTGATCGGATTGATCGCAACGGTCTGAGATCGATCAGGGCTTGGATCGATCGCAACCGTCGGATCGTTGCCGATCAGATGGATAGCAACTGTCCGAGATCGATCGTCACCGATTGGGATCATGTCTTGGATCGATCGCAACCGTCAGATCATCGCCGAACGGATCGATCGCAACGGTCCGAGATTGATTGTTGTCGATCGGGATCAGGGCTTGGATCGATCGCAACCGTCGAATCATTGCCGATCGGATCGATCGCAACGGTCCGAGATCGATCATCGCCGATCGGGATCATGACTTGGATCGATCACAACCGTCGGATCGTCGCCAAACGGATCGATCGCAATGGTCCAAGATCGATCGTCGCCGATCAGGATTAGGGCTTGGATTGATCGCAACCGTCGGATCATTGCTAATCGGATTGATCGAACGGTCCAAGATTGGTCATCGCCGAACGGGATTGATCATGGCTTGGATCGATCGCAACCGTCGGATCGTCGCCGATCGGATCGATCGCAACGGTCCGAGATCAATCGTTGCCAACCAGGATCGATCATGGCTTGGATCGATTGCAACCATCGTATCGATCTCAATGGTCCGAGATCGATCATCGCCGATCGGGATCGATCATGGCTTGGATCAATCGCAACCGTCGGATCATCGCCGATCGTATCGATCGCAATGGTCTGAGATCGGTCATTGCCGACCGGGATCGATCATGGCTTGGATTGATTGCAACCATCGGATCATCAGCGATCAGATCGATCGCAACAGTCTGAGATCGGTCATCACCGACCGGGATCGATCATGGCTTCGATCGATCGTCGCCGATCGGATCGATCGCAACGGTCTGAGATCTGTCGTCGCCGACCGGGATCGATCATGGCTTCGATCGATCACAATCGTTGGATCGTCGCCGATCGGATCGATCGCAATGGTTCAAGATCGGTCATCGCCGACCGGGATCGATCATGGCTTTGATCGATCACAACCATCGGATCGTCACCGATCGGATCGATTGCAACGGTCTGAAATTGGTCGTCGCCGACCGGGATCGATCATGGCTTCGATCGATCGCAACCGTCAGATCGTCTCCTATCGGATCAATAGTAATGGTCCGAGATCAGTCGTCGCCGACCCGAAACATGGCTTGGATCGATCGCAATCGTCGGATCGTCATCGATTAGATCGATCGCAATGGTTCAAGATCGGTCGTCACCGACCGGGATCATGGCTTGGATCAATCGCAACCGTCGGATCATTGCCGATCAGATTGATCGCAACGGTCTGAGATCAGTCGTCGCCGACTGGGATCGATCATGGCTTGGATCGATCGCAGCGATCGGATCATTGCCGATCGAATCGATAGCAACGGTCTGAGATCAGTCGTCGCCGACTGGGATCATGGCTTGGATCGATCGCAACCGTCGGATCGTCGTCGATTGGATTGATCGCAACGGTCCAAGATCGATCGTCGCCGACCGGGATCATGGCTTGGATCGATCGCAACCGTTGGATCATCGGCAATCGGATCGATCGCAACGGTCCGAGATCGATCGTTGCCGATCGGGATCGATCATGGCTTGGATCGATCGCAACCATCGGATCATCGCCGATCGGATCGATCGCAACTGTCCGAGATCGGTTGTCGCCGACTGGGATCGATCATGGCTTGGATCGATCGCAACGGTCGGATCGTCGCCGATCGGATCGATCACAACTGTTGGATCATCACCGATCGGATTGATCGCAACGGTCCAAGATCGGTCGTCGCCGACCGGGATTCGATCATGGCTTGGATCAATTGCAACCATCGGATCGTCGGCGATCGGATCGATCACAACGGTCCGAGATCGGTCGTCGCCGACCGGGATCGATCATTGCTTCGATCGATCGCAAACCGTCGGATCGTCGCCGATCGAATTGATCGCAACGGTCCAAGATCGATCATCGCCGACCAGGATCGATCATTGCTTGGATCGATCGCAATGGTTGGATCGTCGCCGATCGGATTGATCGCAACTGTTCGAGATCGATCGTCGCCAATCGAGATCGATCATGGCTTGGATCGATTGCAACCATCGAATCGTCGGCGATCGGATCGATTGTAATGGTCCAATATCGATCGTCGCCGACCGAGATCGATCATGGCTTCGATCGATCGCAAACCATCAGATCGTCACCGATCGGATCGATCGCAACGGTCCGAGATCAATCATCGCCAACTGGGATCGATCATGGCTTGGATTGATCGCAACGGTTGGATCGTTATCAATCGGATCGATCGCAACGGTCCGAGATTGGTCGTCGCCAACCGAGATCGATCATGGCTTGAATCGATTGCAACCATCAGACCATCGTTGATCGGATCGATCGCAACAGTCCGAGATCGGTCGTCGCCGACCGGGATCGATCATGGCTTGGATCGATTGCAATCATCGGATCGTCGATGATCGGATCGATCGCAACGGTCCAAGATCGGTCATCGCCGACCGGGATCGATCATGGCTTCGATCGATCGCAAACCGTCGGATCGTCGCCGATCGGATGATCCAATGGCACCGTGCGTTGCAATATTTTTAAAAATAAATTATGTTAAATAGCGATGCATTAGCGACGCAATAAACTAGAAAATTAAAAAAAAATTAATTTTGCAACGCATGTTTTGCGTCACAATATTTTTTTAAAAAAAATAAATGTTATAAACAAAATTAAAAATAAAACCTTGCAATGCAAGCATATGCGTTGCAATTATTTTCAGAAAAAATAATTTTTATCATATATATTATCAAATAAAAATATTGCGATGCAAATCGGTGCATTGCAATATTTTAAAAAATAAATTATGTTAAAAAGCGACGCATTAGCGATGCAATAAACCAAAAAATAAAAAAAATATTTTTTTATTTTGCGATGCATGTATTGCGTCGCAATATGTTTTTAAAAAAATAAATGTTATAAAAAAATTAAAAATAAAACCTTGCGATGCTAACATATGCGTCGCAATTATTTTTAAAAAATAATTTTATCATATATAATTATCAAATAAAAATATTACAATGCAAACCGGTGCATCGCAATATTTTTAAAAAATAAATTATGTTAAATAGCGACGCATTAGCGATGCAATAAACTAGAAAATTAAAAAATAATAATTTTTAATTTTGTGATGCATGTATTGCGTCGCAATATTTTTTAAAAATAAATGTTATAAAAAATTAAAAATAAATCAATGCGACGCAAGCATATGCGTCACAATTATTTTTAGAAAAAATAATTTTTATCAAATATAATTATCAAATAAAAATATTGCGACGCATTAGCGATGCATTTTCCTAGAAAATAAAAAAAAATTTCCGCCGGACATTGCCACCAAATTAGCAACTCATTAGCGACGTAATTATTTGCGTCGCTAATTTCCCAGAAAATAATTAAAAAAAGCCAAATTAGCGACGCATAATTGCGTCGCTAATCCATAATAAATTTTAAAAAAAATTAGCGAGGGATTAGCGACGCAAAATTGCGTCGCTAATCCCTTCTATATAAACTGAGTCGCGCTCGGCCCCCCTGCGGCCTCTTCTTCTTCCTCTTCTTACCCTAACCCACCGTCGTCCCCGTCTCTGGCTCCCCCGGTGCTAGGAACCACCAGCGGCAGCCCCCCCCCCAGAGGGCGACCCCTATCTACTGAGGTAAGTCCCCCCTCCCCCACCCCCCTGCCCTCCCGTTTCTTTAAGGCCACGGCCACGGCAGCGGCCGTGGCTGTCGTCTCAGGCCACGGCTACGGCCGTGGCCGGCGGTGGCGTTTAAAAAAAAAATTTCAGGGTGGGGTTTTTCCCCCACCCTTGAGGCACCGGCCACGGCCGTGGCCGTTGCTGGTGGTGGCCTGGCCACGGTGGCCAGGCCACCATTAAAAAAAAAAGACGGGGTGGGGTTTTTCCCCCAACCCTAATCGGTGGCCGTGGCCGTTGTCTCAGGCCACGGCCACAGCCGTGGCTGGAGATGACGGCCACGGCCGCCATGGTGGCCGTCGGTGGCCTGGCCATGGTGGCCAAGCCACCGTATTTAAAAAAAAATTCAGGGTGGGGTTTTCCCCCACCCCTGAGGCGCCGCCGTGGCCAGCGGTGGCCTGGCCACGGTGGCCAGGCCACCGTTTAAAACAAAAAATTATCAGGTTGGGGTTTTTCCCCCACCCTTGAGGCGCCGGCCACGATGGCGGCCATGGCCGAAGACGATGGCCACCGGTGGTGGCCTGGCCACAGTGGCCAGCCCACCGTATTTAAAAAAATTTCGGGGTGGGGTTTTTCCCCCACACCTGAGGTGCCACCGTGGCCGGCGGTGGCCTGGCCACGGTGGCCAGCCCACCGTATTTAAAAAAAATTTCGGGGTGGGGTTTTTCCCCCACACCTGAGGTGCCACCGTGGCCGGCGGTGGCCTGGCCACGGTGGCCAGCCCACCGTATTTTAAAAAAAATTTGGGGTGGGGTTTTTCCCCCACCCCTAACTCCATGTCCATGGCGGTGGCCATGGCCGTCGTCTCAGGCCATGGCGCGGCAGTGGGCGGAGATGACGGCCACAGCCGCCACCGTGGCCGGCGGTGGCCTGGCCATGCCACCATTTTTTTTTAAAAAACGAAAGTCGGGTTGGGGTTTGTATGTGATCCAGAATCTTGTAATGCATAATTTAAAATCTATTTATTCTTAAAATAATGTTCATGATATATTATTATTAAAATGCTTATCATGCAATTTATTTGTTTTTGATAGTTTAGATGATTAAATTTTTAATGACTCTATATTTCTTTATTACCTGTTATATTTTAGCTTAGCAAATTTTAAATATTTAGTTTTTAAATATTGCCACAATTATTTTCTTAGCAAATTAGAAATTTTTTTTTATAATATTCATGTTCTTCAATTGAAAGAAATTTGATATAGCAAACCATAATTTGATATATTTCTTTAAATTCTAAACCAACCAATCAAAATAAATTTGATATCATGGATGAAAAATGATATAGCTCATTTAGAACGTTCTAAATTTAATGCAGGAATATTAAATTTGATATAGTGAACTCAGAATCAAGTACTGAAAGAATTTATATTGAATGTGATTTGAGTTACATGCTATGTCAAGTTCGTTCTTTGATTTTTCATACTATTTCTCATAGCACTATAACCTTTAGACCCATTTGAGACTTTGTAAGACTTAGTCTTGCAAAGTCTCAAATTGTCCTAGTGGACAGTTTGAGATTATTTTTTACGATATGTTTGTCTGCTATTCATCGTTAGTTGAGCTGGCAATTTGTATATCCTCCTACGTTCTCCTAGTGTGGTATATAAGCCACACATTTGGGAGAACATATGGGGAATTGCTACCGAAATTTCAACATAATCGATGATAATTTCTAGCAGAATAACATATCGCATAAAATAATCTTGAATGGGATAGGGCCTTACCTAAGTTCTAATGGAGTGAAAGTAGAATTCATTTAGGACACTTGCTTACTTGTAAAGTCTAATGGTTGAAGTGACCCCGGTACTGGGCCTCGGTCCTGGATAGCACATCAAGGATCGTAGCCAATGCTCGGCCTTGATTTATCGGTATAATTAAAGAGGCACAATATTTGTTATTTACCTTATATCTGTAAAAGAATTAATCTATTGCTATAATGACTAATGCAAAATTATACCGTTGTCTCCTTTAATGGTTTACCAGGAATTGTATAACTTGGTCAAAAATGAGCGGGGCTCACTCGTGGATGTATGTAAGGTTAAAAGATGGATTGCTTAATCCGGATTTTCTGAATGGATTGGAAGAATTTATTGCATTTGCATGTAGTCAACCCGAATGGATGGATGGGCCTAGGATCAGGTGCCCCTGCAACTTATGCAAGTGTCAGAATAAAGCCTATAGAGATGTTGAAACTGTGAAGGTGCACTTGTGTAAAAAGGGGTTTGTTCCTGGGTACGATGTTTGGAACTGTCATGGTGAAACTAAGGAAATGTTTGCAGCTGTCACTAGCCAAGAAGTGTCGAATCCCATTGATGAACCATTTGTGAATTTAAACACATACAAAGAAATGGTGATGAATGCATCAGGTAACGAATTCAACCAGAATATATTTATGGAAGAACCAAATCCAGATGCACAATAATTTTATGATATGTTGTGTTCTTCAAATCAAGAATTGTATCATGGTTATGAGAGTCATTCCCAATTATCTATGACTGCTCGGTTGTTGAATATTAAGGCGGAATATCGATTATCAGAAAAGGCATTCAATGCTGTAGCTGGGTTAATGAAGTTTTGCCAAATCATAATGTTGTAGCAGGAAGTTTCTACTCAACAAAGAAGTTATTGCGTGGCCTTGGGCTCCCAGTTAATAAGATCGATTGTTGCTTGAGCAATTGTATGATATATTGGGGTGAAGACTCAGAGTTGATATGGTGTAAGATTTGCGGGCAATCGAGGTACAAAAATGACGAAGGGGGAGCTAGTAAAAGTAGAAGGAAAAGTGTACCTTACAAGAGGATGCATTACTTCCCTCTTACTCCATGCCTCTAGAGATTATACAGATCTGAGGCTACAGCTACTGATATGAGATGGCATGGAGAACATGAATCTAAAGAAGATGAAATGCGACATCCATCAGATTCAAAAGCTTGGAAGCATTTCAATGAAAATCATCCTAATTTCGTAGAAGAAATAAGGAATGTTAGATTAGGTCTTTGTACCGCTGGCTTCCAACCATTTGGTCAAGCGGGGCAACAATATTCATGTTGGCTTGTAATACTGACTGTATATAATCTTCCACCATAGAAGTGCATGAAAGATACTACAATATTTTTGACAGTTTTGGTTCTAGGACTATCAAATCCAAAAGAGAAGATTGATGTCTTCTTACAACCGCTGGTAGCCGAATTGAAAATGTTGTGGGAAACAGGAGTCATAGCCTACGACATTTCTATGAAACAAAATTTTATCATGAGAGCTGCTTTGATGTGGACAATCAGTGACTTTCTAGCATATGCAATGTTGTCCGGTTGGAGCACTTCTGGGCGTCTGGCATGCCCTCATTGCATGTATGATTCAGATGCATTTACATTGCAGAAGAGTGGTAAGCAGTCATGGTTTGATAATCATAGAAAGTTCTTTCCTTCGAATCATCCTTATAGGCAGAACTTGATCGCCTTCCAAAAGAACAAAGCAGTCACAAAATTTGCCGAACCGGTTAGGTCTGGCACAGATATATATGATACTATAGATCATTTGGGGTTGAGGTATGCTTGGGAATCAGATGCAGATAGAATAAATGGCCATATATAAAAGAACATAACTGGAAGAAGCGGAGCATTTTTTGGGATTTGCCGTATTGGAGCACAAATCTCATCCGGCACAACTTGGATGTTATGCATATTGAGAAAAATTTCTTTGATAACATATTTAACACAGTACTAAACATCCCGAGAAAAACCAAAGGCACTACAAAGTCGAGAGAACAACTTAATCAGTATTGCAGAAGAGGTGATTTGAGAAGGAATGCTGATGGGACCTATCCTAAAGCCTGTTACACTCTTGACAAAAATCTACGAGAAGTTTTATATAACTGGATTAGATGATTAAAATTTCCTGATGGTTATGCTTCAAATATCGGTAGGTGTGTGGACATGCATAAGCTCAAGTTGTTTGGCATGAAGAGTCATGACTGTCATGTTTTCATGCAATGGTTATTGCCCATAGCTTTTCGTGAGTTGCTTCCACAACATGTGTGGAAGGCATTGACAGAGCTCAGCTTGTTCTTTAAGGAGTTATCTGCCGCAGTCATTACTTCTGCATCCATGGAAAGGCTTGAGAAGGAAATTTTAATTATTTTATGCAAGCTAGAGCGAATATTTCCTCCAAGTTTTTTTGACTCAATGAGCATTTGCCGGTTCACTTGCCATACGAAGCACGTATAGCTGGTCCCGTGCAATATCGCTGGATGTATCCTTTCGAGAGGTAAACACCCAAATCAGTAATATGTTGACATTTCAAATATTATTTTATTTATGCGAGGAAGTTGGTTTATTTATATTTTCAACTTTACATATAGGTATCTTAAGAAGTTAAAAAATAATGTGCGGAATAAGGCAAGGGTTGAAGGTTCTATATGCAATGCACACTTGGTTGAAGAAGTTTCAGCTTTTGCCTCGCATTACTTTGAGGGTCACGTTCATACGAGGACCCGCAATCTTGGTCGTAACGATGACATATGTGGACGAAGGAGAACCTACTGACGGTAGAATATCAATATTTAAAAGTATCGGCCTTCATTTGGGAGGTAGAAGTCAAGACAATTAAGCGATGTGGAGTATAATGCAGCACATTATTACATCCTAATGAACTGTAGAGAAGTCGACCCATACATTGAGTAAGTATATGTACAGTTCATTAATTGCTTAATTAGAACTTCTACTTTAAATTATAAAATACCATACTATTTAATTGCTAACAGAAGTTTTAATTGTTATAATCCTTTAAGGATGTATTGTGATAGATCAAATTGCCATTGGGCAGAAGTTAGAAACGGAGTTCGCTTATTGGTTTTATGAATTTGTGAGTACTATTACTCAATCAATTACAATAATGGCTTTTATTTTTTGAATTTATTGTTAATAGCTTATTAATTTATAGGTAAATGGTCCATGGTTCACAACCGACAATATTTTCATTAAATGCCTAGCACAATGGCCATTGAAGACCGTAACTACCTATACTGGCTATTTTGTTAATGGATACAAATTTCAAATTGAACGACTAGCATCTTCAAGAGGGACACAGAATTGGGGCATGTGTTAAAGAGAAAGTGCTGGAGCAAATATGCAGGATTATTACGGAAAGTTAGTAGAGGTGGTCGAAGTTGAATATCCCGGTTGGCCTATGAAACGAACTGTATTGTTTCGTTGTGATTGGTTTGATCCGACAATTCCTGTCGGTAAAAGGGTTCATAACGACTACAATCTAGTTGAAGTAAACCATCGACGAAGATTGCAGAAATATGAACCATTCATTCTTGCATCCCAAGCTCAGCAAGTGTTTTACTGCGGATATCCAAGTTTGCGCAACGACAAGCGAGATTGGTGGGCTGTTTCTAAAATCGTTCCACGTTCAAATCATATTAGATGAGAGTTCATCAAGTCAATCAACTGAGTGCCCCGCATTTCAAGATGATGAGATGGAAATGCATGCAATTGAGGACGACACAAGGGCTCCTGAAACATCACTTAGAGATCCAAATGGTGATGTCCAAGAAATTGAGGATGCAAACGTTCGGTTTCCTTCCGATGATAATGAAACTGAATCACAGTCCGATACAGCATCGGATGTTGAACCAACATTTCACAAACAAATGACACTGATTAAAGATATAGGTTCATTCAATTTCGATTTATTTTTATAAGTGTTTAATTTTTGTATGTTTATTAATTATTCATAATTATATTGCATTGCATTAATCTTTAGTATTTACAGTATGACGGACCGAGGTAGATCTACCCCTGATGGACATAGCCCTGCTGCGTCACATCCCACTACCAGGCCTGACGCAACTTCCGCCTCTCCAGGCATCGACGCTCACCCTGTATTTTCCTCTACCCGATCGGCGCAGACCTCTGAGAGTTCTTCTATGGTCGGTCGCACCGTACTTCGATTGGATACCGATGGGATGTAAGTATATACTAATTGTAACTATATGTTTATGTTTTTAAGTTAATTACTTATTTTAATTAGTTTTTTTAACAGCTTTATTGAGCAGCATACTGTATCGAGCCGGATCAGCTCTATATTTCAGAGCCGTGCTGATCCCAGTGGCTACGATTGGCACCATGTATCTGCGGCCACGAGGGAGTTTTATTTTTCAGAGTTTCAGGTAAACTTTTTAAATACATTTTATAACTGATATAAAATTTTCTAATCTTAATATATTCTGAAACTAACTGTTTATTTCAATGCAGAAAAAGTTTACGTGGGACCCTACCATCCATGATGCCATTAGGGCAGCATGGAATGCTCTTGCGGCACGCCGATACTCCGACATGCTTTATCATTGGAGGAGTTCGGGTGACCGTCCAGGGCATGTGCCGGAGGGTATTTGGGCCAGCTGGCAGCAGGCGTGGCAGTCCGAGGCATGGATCAGGAGGTCCGCATCAGCCAGCACGAACCGCCGATCTGAGAAGGGCGGTCGTGGCATGGGCCTCTCCTGTCACACTGCTGGTTCCATTTCTATTCAGGAGCACAGGCGTCGTATGGTAAGAAACCATAAACAATTTAAATACTAATTTAGTCATTAACAAATACTTGCATTTATATTCTTTCTTCTGCTTTTGTAGTCCGAGCAGGAGGGCAGAGATCCTGGTGAGTTTCGTCTATTCAGGGCGACACACCAGGAAGGACGGTTCCTGGGTCGATACACGATCACGGGAGATTGGGGTAAGAAATTAGATTTATATTTTATTTATTTAATTTCTAATATTTTATTCAGCTTTATATATTGATTCATTTGTCATTGATTTATAACTCAAAGGCACGAGTCGAGGAGCTGCAGTCTCAGGCTTCGCAGGTCGACTCTACTGATGGGGGGCCGCCCGTCGAACTCTCACCAGAGGAGAGTCGACGTATGTTTTTGGAGGCTGTTGGTGCCCAGCCGCGAGACCGTAGGGTCTATGGTTTGGGCACCAGAGCTTCCAGATATTTTTCCCATCAGGGCTCCAGTTCGCGTGGTTCTGGCGATATTCCTTCCGAGCAGATAGACGACATCCGGAGATCTATCAAGGAGGAAGTTCGCGAGGAGGTTCGGGAGGAGCTCTCAGAGATGAGAGAGCAGATGCGTCAGTTGCAGGATTTAGTTCGTCACCTGTCGCAGGGTTCATCCCAGCCTCCGCAGCCTCCACAGCCGCCTGCAGACACATGATGTATTTTTTTTTCACTACTTGATGTATTTTTTTTATTTTTTGTTTTGTATATGAAAATTTTAAATAATTAATAAAATAAATTTTTATCTATTTTTAAAAATTTTGTAATGGTTGTTTTGGTCAATTGTATTAGCATTACATTGTATTAGCAAGTTTAATTTATATATTTAATTTTTTAAATAAATAAATTAATTTACTTTAA